>RJWK010041643.1:0-19487 GCA_004363435.1 Platanista minor | reverse complement strand
TTTGCGGTACGTGGGCCTCTCACTGCTGTGGCCTCTCCCGTTGCGGAGCACAGGCTCCAGACACGCAGGCTCAGCGGCCATGGCTCACGGGCCCAGCTGCTCCGTGGCACGTGGGATCTTCCCGGAGCGGGGCACGAACCCGTGTCCCCTGCACTGGCAGGCGGACTCTCAACCACTGCACCACCAGGGAAGACCCTGGAAGGTGGATTCTTAACCACTGGACCACCAGGGAAGTCTCCAGGTGTTTCTCTTAACATTTGTCTCCTTATTGAGGGCAAGACTTCAGATTTCCTATAAAAAGGTCCCTGCTTCTCTGCTTCCCTACCTCAGGAGATCTCTCTTGGGCCCAGAGTCTAGACTACCACTACCCAATAATGTGAGCTACATATGCATTTAAAATTTTTCTAGTAGCCACATTAATAAAAGTAAAAAGAGATAGGTAAAATTAATTTTCATACTATAGTTTACTTATCCTGTATATACAAAATATTACCATTTTCAACATGAGCAATGTAACCAATACAAACAGAATTACTATAATTGTATTGGATCAGATGTAATCACTATAAAATTATTAATGAGGTATTTTACATTTCCTTTTTTGTTCCAAGTCTTTGAAATCCAGTGTCTATTTTACACTTACAGTGCATCTCAATTTGGGTTAGCCACATTTTGAGTGCTCAGCAGTCCCATGTTGTTAGTCACTACCATATTGAATGGAGCAAGGCTAGACTCTGCCTCTTCTCTCCTTCCTAGCCAGCCAGTTCCATCTTTTTGTCTCTGGTTGTAATCTCATTGTGAGGTTATTTTCTGTCTGCCTGACTCCTTTGGATTGATGTATTGTTTGGAGTGCCCTTAAACCTTTCAGATCTTCTTTGCCTCCTAGTCCATATAGTCATGGACCAGCCCATCTCCATTCTTCACCTAGCCTGGGCAAGCCCAGTTGTTTGAAAGGGAAATTCAGAGGAGTGAAGTTCCTTAGGTGCTTCTCAAATACTGAGTGGATCCTTCACATGGACAGTCTCACACTACTGCTACCTAATGCCAAGGGTTAAGATCTTGAAAAGGAAACAGAAAGAGTGGGAGGTAAAAATCTCCCGATGAACGAGCTTACTCTTCATGTCAATCACTTGGAAACCTGACAAGTCCTCAGATTGGATATACAAACTGGGATACAGGCAAGGTGAAGGCAAAAGGGCTTTCTCTCTTTTGCACATCAGTTGCCCATGGGCAGGTGGTTGTCATATGACCCTTGGTCCCTAAAGAGAGGTGAGGCCCTGGAACATAAGGGCTCAAGACCAGGGGCTGGTGAAGTTGTAATTTCTGTGGGTAGAGCAGTAATCTTCAGGGAATTCCTGGGAGGTCCATTGGTTAGGGCTCTGTGCTTTCACTGCCAAGGCCTGGGGTTTAATCCCTGGTCGGGGAACAAAGATCCCACAAGCCATGTGGCGTGGCCAAAAAAAGAAAAATACAAACAACAAAACACAAGAGCAGTAATCTTCAAACAGTGCCCCGTGAAGTTCCCATTTGCAGAGAACTCTGGGGGCTGCCTGGAAATAGACACAGGGGGAGAAAAGGGGAGGCCTAGTGGGTAGAACTCTGTGCTCTCCAAGCTCCACCTCAACCTGACCGGGGCCTCTATTATCTATTTGAACATTAAAGTTTTACATACTCTTTCATTTTTTTTTTTTTTTTTTTTTTCTTGCTGTACCTGGGCCTCTCACTGTTGAGGCCTCTCCCGTTGCGGGACACAGGCTCCGGATGCACAGGCTCTGGATGTGCAGGCTCAGCGGGCCATGGCTCATGGGCCCAGCTGCTCCAAGGCATGTGGAATCTTCCCGGATCGGGGCATGAGCCCGCATCGGCAGGCATGCGATGAGCCCTGCATCGGCAGGCGGACTCTCAACCACTGCGCCACCAGGGAAGCCCCTCTTTCATTTTTTAAATGGCTTTACTACTTAAAAAAGCAAAACAAAACAATTGAAAATGGCTGAGAGGGCTTCCCTGGTGGCGCAGTGGTTAAGAATCCACCTGCCAATGCAGGGGACATGGGTTTGAGCCCTGGTCCGGGAAGATCTCACATGCCACAGAGCAACTAAGCCCGTGCACCACAGCTACTGAGCCTGCACTCTAGAGCCCGTGAGCCACAACTACTGAGCCTGCGTGCCACAACTACTGAAGGCTGCGCGCCTAAAGCCTGTGCTCTGCCACAAGAGAAGCCACCACAATGAGAAGCCTGTGCACTGCAACAGAGAGTAGCCCCTGCTCGCCACAACCAGAGAAAGCCCACAGACAGCAATGAAGACCCAATGCAGCCAAAAATAAAATAAATAATTTTTTAAAAAAAGAAAAAAAAAGAAAATGGCTGAGATAGATGAAAAAACTGATGCTCAGAGAGGGTAGATGATTTTCCTAATATCACCCAGCTAATCATAGGGAAAGCCAGGATTCAAATGACCAGGTCTACCTCCTCATTCTAAGCTCTTTTCACAAGAGAAATCAGTAATTTCCTTGGCTGGCTGTAAAGATATGTGCTGTCTAGAGAGTCATGGGACCATGGAGAAAGCCCATGCTATCTCATGGAAGGATGGATCTTTAACATGTAATGATAGTAATTGGGCATTACAAACTCCTGCTGAGAATGTGGCCCTAACAAGCAGAGGAGAGGAAGTATTGGGACTCCACAAGAGAATACTGACATTTCATTTATCAAGAAACAGCGCTTTGGGACTTCCCTCGTGGTCCAGTGGGTAAAACTCCATGCTCCCAGTGTAGGGGGCCAAGGTTCAGTCCCTGGCTGGGGTAGTAGATCCCACATGCATGCCACAGCTAAGAGTCCCCATGCCGCAAGGAAGATCCCTCGTGCTGCAACTAAGACCTGTGCAGCCAAAGTAAATAAATAAACAAATAAATATTTAAAAAATTTGTCTTAAGAAAAAAAAGGCACTTTTTTTTTTTTTTGGCTGCACTGTGCGGCATGTGGAATCTTAGTTCCCTGACCAAGAATCGAACATGTGCCCCCTTTTTTTTTTTTTTTGTGATACGCGGGCCTCTCACTGTTGTGGCCTCTACCGTTGTGGAGCACAGCCTCCGGACGCGCAAGCTCAGCGGCCATGGCTCACAGGCCCAGCCGCTCCGTGGCATGTGGGATCCTCCCGGACCGGGGCATGAACCCGTGTCCCCTGCATCGGCAGGCGGACTCTCAACCACTGTGCCACCAGGGAAGCCCAAAAACAGCACTTTTTTATAAAAAAGAAAAATTGTTTGAAATACACGAGAAGGTAGAACTTTGAGTTAACGTATCTTCTCTGGGCTCTTCAAGCCTGTATTGTCTCTGTCGACCTACAACACCATGGAGGTCAAAAGGACTTATGCCTTAAAGGGTTCATAGCTGCACATGAGTGTGATCTCAGGACCACATCAAGCCGTTCTCCTTCCACTCTGAACATTAAGACACATTTTCAGTAAAGAAGGTAAGGAAGAAAGAAAGGGAGGGAGGAAGAGAAGAGAGGAAGGGAGGGACAGATGGAATGACCAACAGGAGACATAGTTAAGCAGGTCTCTGTGTACCTCCAACACTCTAAGCATGTCGCTGCCTCAAGGCCTTTGCACTCCTTCCCTCTTCTCCAGAAATCCTCACACCTTACTCCTTTCCTTCACTGAGGTTTCTGCTGAATGCAGAGGCCTTCCTTGACCACCCTAACTAAAAGAGCACTTACCACTGTGCCCCTGCTTTTTCTTCACAGCACTCATCAGCATCTAACATACTGTATGCTTACTTTAAGAAAATTATTATTAAGTTTTATTTCACAGTTGTGAGGAGTACTGGCAGATATTTTGTATATTTACTTTTTTTTTTTTTGGCTGCGCTGCATGGCTTATGGGATCTTAGTTCCCCAACCAGTGATTGAACCTGGGCCCCAGAAGTGAATTGCTGGAGTCCTAACCACTGGACTGCCAGGGAATTCCCTATACTTACTTTTTTTTTTTTTTTTCCAGTATGCGGGCCTCTCACTGTTGTGGCCTCTCCCGTTGCGGAGCACAGACTCCGGACGTGCAGACCCAGCGACCATGGTTCACGGGCCCAGCCGCTCCTTGGCATGTGGGATCCTCTCGGACCGGGGCACGAACCCGCGTCCCCTGCATCGGCAGGCAGACTCTCAACCACTGCGCCACCAGGGAAGCCCTATACTTACTTTTTAATGTATCATTTCCTTTCTCCACTAGAATGTAAACTCACAAGCTACAGTAACTTCATTTTGTTCTTTTGTTCAGTGACTTCTTTTTGTTCTATTTTCAGACAATAGAACAGTGCCTAGTACATAGGAATTTCTGAATAAATGTTAAATGGAAGAACGAACAAAATGAACAAATCATCGCCCAGGCATAATGGGGGTTTGGAAACAAATTCTAACACAGGACATCTTCCAGGGTGCCCAGAGATGAGGGTGAATACAGCTGTCCTCAGGCTGCCTGTCATTTCTCTGGATTCACATGGCAGAGCACAGTGAGTATTGGCAGGGCCAAGAGACATTCCAAGGTATGCGTTAGTCATCTTGGCAGGACCCTGGAGGCCTCCAGAGAACAGTGGGACACAGGCAGAGCCGTGAATCCTGGCCTCACCCAGAAGGCAAAGAACCAGCTATGGGAGTTGGCAGCCACCCCTGCACCTGCTTTTCTCTGGGGCTGTGTCTGGATGATGGAGCTCCTGGTTATCAGATTGGTGTTGGTTCTGAGCAATGATTTCTAGGTCTGGGTGGGGTTATCTGGCAGTGGACTTCTTCAGGTGGCATTTGGAGTCCTGGGTACTCAGGCTACCTGGGAAAGCATGGACTGACATGGCAGTTCTTTCTCTGTGGCAAAGAAGAGGTTGAAATTGAAATGCAGAAGGAACAGGACTCCATGCACCTGCCATACCTCACCCTCAAGTGACCCAAGAGGGTTCAGGTTTTGGTAATTCAATTGCATGTCCTAGAGTATTGGGGCCTTCAGGTTGAAAGTTGGCCTTCAGACCTGGAAGGTGGCCTTACTGCAGGTGTCTCTTTTTTTTTTTTTAATAATAACCAGAAAAAAATTTTTTTTTCTCTTCCACCAGTGCCAAAATACAAGGTTTTAGGGCCTTAGTGCTTGCAGATTCTGAGAGAATGTAGCACCACCTCAAGGTTGGATGCATCTACCTTTAGTATAAATTGTGGATGAGGGTATGTGCAGACAGAAACAGGGTGAAGAGGGTCTTAAACTTCCCAAAATGATGGGTGCAACCATTCCAGGTGAATAGAAAGCTTTTTTTTTTTTTTTTCTGGAGACCAATCAAAGGGAAGTTGTTGGAAAGAGAGGAATCAGACCAGAGGTATAGTCTGCAAAACCCAGGAACCGTTCTGTATCTTTGATGCCTTCAAGAGTTTCCAATCTAGAACCATGATCATCTTTGCTAGTCAGCATGCCCTGGCTGAGGAAGTACCTTAGGATGGCCACCTCAGGCCAACACAGTGTCTCTGTTAATGGAGAGGTGATTGTATTAGTTGTGGGAGAGGGGGTTTCTAAATGACACCTCTAAAGAGAATCCCCAAATTCCGTGGCTTAAAGATCAAAGAAGCGGATTTCCCTCTTATATAACCTCAGAGATGAGTGTTTAGGTCAGC
This sequence comes from Platanista minor, assembly GCA_004363435.1. Classification (NCBI taxonomy): domain Eukaryota; kingdom Metazoa; phylum Chordata; class Mammalia; order Artiodactyla; family Platanistidae; genus Platanista; species Platanista minor. Next base: position 13,845 of record RJWK010041643.1, on the reverse strand, counting down.
AGGTAACTCTGCCTTTTTTTTTTTTTTAAGGTAACTCTGCTTCTTGAGATCATTTAGGGCCAGGTTATTTCCCCCTGTGGCTCCTCCATCTCCTCTGGCTTACCTTATCTCCCTGGTTGAAGCGGGGTCTTTGCCTTGTCTAGATTCCAGCAGCAGGGAGGGAGGAAAAGACCCTGTGTCAGCCCACATTTTTTTTTTTTTCTTTTTTGGCCATACTGAGTGGCTTGCGGGTTCCCTGACCAGGGATTGACTCATGCCCTCCGCTGTGAAAGCACAGAGTCCTAACCACTGGACTTCCAGGGAATTCCCTTTTTCTTTCTTCCTTCCTTTCTTTTTTTTTTTTTTTTTTTTTTTTTTTTACATTTAATATTTTGAGGCCGAGTTCAAAGAATATAGGTTGAACTATGAACCCCTTTAGGGTAAAGACTACTTAAAAACTCATCTTTGTATCCCCAAATCCCCAGAATCTAGCACAGTAACTGTACATAATGGGTGCCCAATAAATATTTGTTGACGTTTGTGTTAATTAAGGTTCTTCTGGTTACAAGAAAATATTATTGGGAGTTAGGCGGAAAGCTTCTCTAGAACTGAAATATAGAAGCTAGGTAATCAAGTCTCGGAAAGAATAGGAACTAGCATAGCTACAGGGACCTTGGCAGCTAGAGGTCATGGACACCTTCCCTAGGGCAATACTCTGGATTCTGCTCCCCAAGCCCTCAGGCTTGATATTGATTCATTGAATGCTCCAGATTTACAGGCAGGAGAATGTGACTGCTCTAGGCTGGACCATCTGTCAAACCCTACCAGCAAGCCCCAACCTGGAGCAGGGAGGAGAGACACAGAAATGACCCCTGGGTGCCACCCATGTATTGAACCTGTTTCCAGAGAAAGGAAAACTGTCAAATGAATTATTATCCAAATGCCTGACCATATCATGGTTCAGGAAGCCTTACAAGCTTCAGTTTGTAAAGTGCTGATGCCCAGCAGGGAGCTGCAGCAGCCAGGGTAGGACAAGTCACTCAAAGTAGCTGAGCCTCGGAGGTGGTCTTGAGACTGTGGGTGAGTTTGGCACACACACTGGGCGGTGGTGATCTTGGTGGAGCCCCAGCTTGCCACTTTTATGCCTTACAGCTTTCCCAGGAGACTCTGGGAGGCACCTTGAGGGTCTGATAAACCCCAACCAGGGACTTGCCGAGTCCTGACTGCTGGACTGCTGGGGAATCCCATTATCTCAGTTTCTGGGGTCAGGAATCTCGGCATAGCTTAGCTGGCTGCCTATAGTCCAGAATCTCTCACAAGGCTGCAGTGTATTTGTTGACTGGGGCTGCAGTCATTGCAAGGCCCTACAAGGGGTAGGATCTACCTTCCAGCTCACTCCTATGGCTGTTGACAGACCTCGGGTCCTCTCTGACTGTTGGCTAGAGACATCAGTTTCTTGTCATGTGGGCTTCTCTGTAGAATAACTCAGCACATGACAGCTGACTTCCCTCAGAAGATGGAAGCCACAGTCTTTTTGTAACCTAATCTTGGGAATGACATCCCATCATTTTTGCTGTATTTTATTTGTTAGAAGTGAGTCACTATGCCCAGTCTACACTGAAGGGGAGAGGATTACCCAAAAAAATCACTGGGAATCATCTTCCAGGAAGCCTACCGCAGCCAGTCCCAGAGATGTGATGTCAATAAGGGGTTTGTCACTGGTCTGTCAGTTCTAGGAGATGCCAGGACAGAGGCATGAGATATTTATCAAAGTCAAGGACTGGAGGTCAAAGCTAGGAGCTGAGATTCCTGGGTGGAGAGGCCAGGCAAAAAGGAACCAAAGAATGAGGGAGAGCCAATAATAGAAGTGGCCTGAGATAGGAAAAAGTACAAATGATTCAATGGGGCACTGAGAAACCAGTTTTGGGAAGCCTGCTCATAACACACAGATGTTCTCTTATGCTTATGGGGCAGAATCTTGAGGCATGAGGCTGGGCAGAACAGATACAGGTGAGTGGTGGTACAGTTACACAAGCTAGGAAATAATGAGGGTTACTGATTTGTTCTGAGACAAGCTGATTTTGTAGTGCCTATGGAACATCCAGGTGGAGATGTTTTCTGGGCAATTGAAAAAGGATGGAAGATCTAGAAAGAGCCTGCACGTGGAGGGTTGGGAACACAGTTAGATATGGGGGCACAGGCAAGAGCAGTGACCACCAAGGTAAACTGAGGAAAAGTCAGATCCTTGGGCAACTACTACTAAAAGTGTCTCTAACACACTTAACTTCCCCCCTTTGAGACCTGTCGTGAACCTGCTACTACCCTGATTTGTGTCTACATTTTTCTTGTATTCCACTGCATTTTTAAAAAAATAAATTTATTTTATTTATTTTTGGCTATGTTGGGTCTGCATTGCTGCACACGGGCTTTCTCTAGTTGCGGCAGGAAGGACTATTCTTCATTGCGGTGCATGGGCTTCTCATTGCGGTGGCTTCTCTTGTTGCGGAGCACGAGCTCTAGGCGTGCAGGCTTCAGTAGTTGTGGCTTGTGGGCTCTAGATCGTAGGCTCAGTAGTTGTGGTCCACAGCATGTGGAATCTTCCTGGACCAGGGCTCAAACCTGTGTCCCCTGTATTGGCAGGTGGATTCTTAACCACTGCGCCACCAGGGAAGCCCTCCACTGAATTTTTTATTTATTTATTTTTATTTATTTATTTATTTTATTTTTATTTTTATTTTTTTGCGGTACGCGGGCCTCTCACTGCAGTGGACTCTCCCGTCACGGAGCACAGGCTCCGGACGCGCAGGCTCAGCGGCCATGGCTCACGGGCCCAGCCGCTCCGCTGCATGTGGGATCTTCCCGGACCGGGGCATGAACCCGTGTCCCCCTGCATCGGCAGGCGGACTCTCAACCACTGCGCCACCAGGGAAGCCCCACTGCATTTTTTAAAAGAATAAACTTTATTTTTAGAAGAGTTTTAGATTTACAGAAAAATTGAGAAAGCAGTACAGAAAGTTTCCATATATCCCACACTCAGTTTCTCCTATAATTAACAACTTACATTAGGACGGTACATTTGTTACAATTAATGCACCAATATGATACATTATCATTGACTATAAGTCCATAGTTTATCCAGATTTCCTTAGTTTTTTAACGTAGTGTCCTTTTTTCTGGCCCTGGATCTCATCCAGGGCACCACATTACATTTAGTTGTCATGCCTCCTTAAGCTCCTTTGGCTGTGACAGTTTCTCAGACTTTCCTTGTTTTTGGTGACCTTGTAGTTTTGAGGAGTACTAGTCAGGTATTTTTAGAATGTCCCTCTGTTGGGATTTGTCTGATGTTTTTCTCGTGATTAGCCTGAGGTTGTGGGTTTTGGAGAGAAAGACTACAAAGGTGACGTGCTATTCTCATCACCTTGTATCATTGGTGATGTTGACCTTGATCACCAGCTGAACTTGTTTGCCAGTTTCCTCCTGCTGAAGTTACTTTTTTTCCACCTTTCTATACTGTACTCTTTGGAAAGACGTCACTATGAGCAACCTACACTTAAGGAATGAGGAGTTATCCTCCACCTCCTTTCAGGGTAGAGCACCTACACAAGTTATTCAGGATTATTCTGCATCAGAGATTTGTCTTTTCTCCCTATTTATTTATTTAATCAATTATTTATTTATATTAGTATGGCCTTATGGGTATTTATTTCATACTCTGGGTTATAATCCCATACTACTTTATTTTTTTACTCAAATTGTTCTAACTCTGGCCATTGGAAGCTCTTTCAGTTGACTTCTCTGTTGCTTTGACATACCACCATATTGTGATAGTTTTTGTTTGTTTTCACTTTTGTTTTTTATAATAGTACTTCCTTACTTTCTGGCAGTTTATGGTGTATGTTTCCTGCCCCAGTCGTAGAATCAGCCATTTCTCCAAGGAGACCTGGTTCCTTATATTGGAGAATGGTATTAGAAACTAAGATCTGGGCACTGGCTGGGCTCAACTGTATTTTCATCGTTTACTATTCCCTGACTTAAGGTAAAGTGTGCTACACGTTTGCCTAAGCCTACTTTTGTTTCCATTTTGGCTTCTAATTTCTTTGTATACTTTGCTACCTATTCTCTCATTTGCTTTCTCTCTACATTTATTTTATTTATTTTTAAATTTTTGGCTGCGCTGCATGGCTTTTGGGATCTTAGTTCCTCGACCAGGGATCCGAACCCGGGCCCCAGCAATGAAAGCCCCAAGTCCTAACCACTGGACCGCCGGGGAATTCCAATCTGTCTACATTTTAAAGCTGCTTAAATGGGCTTTGGTTAGACTGACATCCATGGGTTGTCACCACTAAATTCTTCAATCACATTTACTGTTTCAAGTCTAGACATAAGATCCTGAAGCCATTTTCTTCCTTCCTATTGTAAAGGTATTGCCATTTTGTAAAATAAAACTCTAACATTTGCCTTGAGTTTATAAACCTGTAAAAATTAGAATTTCATAAAACCTTCATTGGGGAAGGAAGGAGGGAGTCATCTGGACACCTAGAACGCTGCTTTGGGTTGGGACCCTGAACTAGAAAAGGCTTGAGTTTCACAAAGATATGTCCATTTTCTGTGCTTAATAAAAAGCCTGGACTGCAGGAAAGGGGAGCAGTATTTATGGTGCTTTTAATAATTTATCTTTGCTGCTGCCACCCTGAAACCGAAGCAAGGCCAAAAATCCCTCTCCCTTCAGTTTAACACAGACTGAGCTTTTACATAAATAGCTTTTTAAAATACACACACACACACACACACACACACACCCACACCCACACACAAATGAAATGTAAAAGTATAGATTTTTCACAAATAGCATAGAAATAGAGAGCTAACAGAATACAACTTTTTTTTTTTTTTTGCGGTACGTGGGCCTCTCACTGTCGTGGCCTCTCCTGTTGCGCAGCACAGGCTCCGGACGCACAGGCCCAGCGGCCACGGCTCAGGGGCTCAGCCGCTCCGCAGCAAGCGGGATCCTCCCAGACCGGGGCGCGAACCCGCGTCCCCCGCATCAGCAGGCAGACTCTCAATCACTGCGCCACCAGTGAAGCCCAGAATACAATTTTTTTAAAGCACAATGGAAATGTGCAACTCTTTTATTTAAAAAATTATAAATTATTAAAGGACATAAAAATGAATAAATCGATAGTTAAATTATATCCATCAATTGACCCAGTATCATGACGGTGCTAACGCTCCCCAAATTACTATGTTCCATTAAATATGTTCATGTCCTATGACCCAATAATACTTCTAGGAACATAACCTATAAAAACTTGCTCAGAGACATGTGCAAGGAAATTTTAGCAGCACTCTTTGTAATTGCGGAATACAATTTTCTTCTCCTAAGGTAACCATGATTTGCCCAATTGTCATTATTGCAGACGTGGGATTCTCCAAGCTCTCACTTCTGCCTCTCAGCCTGAGGTGGAGGAAGGGGACCTTCCTGGGACCTTGCTGGGTCTGATGGGAGTCTGAGATCCTTCCAGGGCCTTCCTGGACATGGGTCCCCATTTGCCCCACGGAACAGCCTGGGTACCTGGTCCTCTCTGGTTCTCCTAATTCCCAGCTCCCTGAATCCAGCAGTCATCGTCTGGGCTTCAGGTCAGCTTCGTCTAATTTTCCAAATATCCCTCCTGGTGGCCCTCATTCTCTGCCCTGGAAGTTCTACCCTTTTCTCTATCTTGTGGTCGCTATCCAAAGAATACTTCTGAAGGCCCTGATAAGCCTGGTTATACTCTTCCTTATTGCTGAGTCTCTGGCTAGCTTCATTTATTTACTTATTTTTAAATATTATTTATTTTATTTTATTATTTTTTGTTTTGTTTTTTAATTTATTTTTTTTGGCTGTGTTTGGTCTTTGTTGCTGTGCACAGGCTTTCTCTTGTTGTGGCGAGCGGGGGCTACTCTTTGTTGCATTGCATGGGCTTCTCATTGTGGTGGCTTCTCCTGTTGCAGAGCATGGGCTCTAGGCATGCCAGCTTAAGTAGTTGTGGCATGCAGGCTCAGCAGTTGTGGCTCCTGTGGTCCTCAGGCTTAGTTGCTCCACAGCATGTGGGATCTTCCCTAAGGTCGAACCCGTGTCCCCTGAATTGGCAGGTGGATTCTTAACCATTACGCCACCAAGGAAGTCCCTTTATTTTATTTTTATTTATTTATTTTGGCTGTGCCGTGTCTTAGTTGTGGCACGCGGGATCTTCATTGCAGCATGAGGACTTGTGTGTGTGTGTGTGTGTGTGTGTGTGTGTGTGGACTTCTTAATTGTGGCATGCAAACTCTTAGCTGCAGCATGCATGCGGGATCCAGTTCCCTGACCAGGGATACAACCCAGGCCCCCTCCATTGGGAGTGCAGAGATCCACCCACTGGACCACCAGGGAAGTAAGTCCCTCTGGCTAGCTTTAGGTGTATTGTCACCACTGTTCAGGTGGCCTCTGGAGGCCACTGACTTCTTAACTTGGAGTCCATCCCTTTTCCAGGGTGCTGCCACTGCTCTTTCCTTCCCATGCCTTCTAGTGGCTCTCTCAGGAAGGTTCTTTTTTTAGCTTCTGAAATGCTCAGTTCTAATGATATTTGTTAAACCAAGAAGACTGACCTACTCAAGTTCAATGACTACAAATCCTTTCTCAGTCAAATTGTGAATAGGGACCAGGTATTCCAAGTAGTTCTCATTTTATCCCTTAGAATCCCTCCAATCCCAGTTGGTTTTTGCAATATAAATCACTGCAGTTTAATATCAAAAAATACTTTAAACATCTAACAAGGTGCTTGCTAAGACAGAGATAAAATGGGGTGTCCACTGAAGGGGTAGCTGAAAACGCTAGCCTCTCCTATGTGCCTAGTTGATTACTTAGCAGGTGAGAAGTGAGGGCAGAGTGAACATTCTTCTGGGGGATCTCATGGTGACTGAATCAAATTAAGTGGCAAAATTACTTGCATACCTCACATTTTCACCGTCTGAGAATTGACTGCTTGCGTGGCACCATTAAAACTAGTTTTCTTAAGGGTTCTATAAGTAAGGGGATGTCTCGTCTCAGTAATGTTTAATCTATATAGAATATAAATGTCACGCTTGAGTTGGTTACTAGGGTGAAATCACAATGAGCTATAAACTTAAAGTCTTGACTAATATTGATTCAGTGGAAGTTGTATTCACAATTTCTCCCTTTCCATAGTATCTGTCACTATTGATAGACCACTAACTAGTTCAGTCACTGACATTGTCAAAGTTAAAGGCACACTGTATCTAGAGAAAAGAATGCCTTGTCATCATCAAAGGAAACCTGGTAAACCTATTTTCTTCTTTCTTTATAGATTTACGTGGATATTTGCTCTGCTGCCATTGTTCTTGCAATTTCATCCATCACAATAGAAGCTAGTGAAAGGATATAAAAAGCTTCTTAGTGTCTTGATACAGAGATTTTTATTTGTGATTACTTTCCTCTGAAAAGGAAAAATCCTACCTGGAAGACCTAAGGTACTAGCAAATCTTAAGCAGAGGGCAAGTTTTCTTGCAGGAAGAGGAAGGTCCTATGGGGACAGGATCTGAGGTTGCACATCCACACGGGCACATGGAGTTAAAGCCAATACTCACTTCAGCATTTTTTGCTGAGCCATAGGCTCTGTTCTCTGACCCAGGCCTGAGACATTATACCAACCTAATTGCTTTGGCTCCAAACCTTCTTTTAAAACTGTAAATCTTCCAGATTGCTATACCTCTTAGCTTTCCACTAAGAGCATATATATATCTTTTTTTTTTTTTTTCCTACCCTGTGAGAACGTGTATCTCAGGGAAAACTGAGGCAAATGCCTGGGGTTTTTGCCATAGTAGGGTAATGGGATCACACACACCAGAATTGAATTATTTTACCTCCAGTTAAGAACTGGAGAAAAATAGTCTGTATTTTAAATCCTGTACCTTGGAGAAAAATGCAGTTGCTGTTGAAGAGTAGATCAATTATTAAGTGCGGAACCAATGCTATTTTGGTTGCATCTACAATGAGAAGATCATTTCCAGGAATATCATACACTTCGCTTCAGTCAACCCCAGCCCCAGTCTTCCTCTGAGGCAGAAATAATAGTGCTGAGCATAGAGGGGGAGGAGGGCTGGATTGTGGGGCAGGGAAATAGATTGTTATAGGGACATAAGGATAAAAACAGCAGGTGTTTTTGAAGGCTGACTCCTAAACCAGTTAATTTTGGTTCATTAATGTTGATAAAGGCAGCTCTCCTCTTTGCAGAATGGATAGAACACAGCCAGGAACTTTCCATTCATTCTGAAAATGTCTTTGATTTTTCTTGTGAGTAGAACCCTCTCTCCGGCTGTTTGAATATACCCTATGATGTGATAAGGGGCAGAGTCCGGGAATTCCTCTCTCTCTTACTTGGCTCTCCCACTTCCTTCCCATCTGGGCTCAAGACCTGCTTTGCTGGAAAGCTTCACCTTGTTAATCTTGAGCACCCAATCAAGCAGTTGCGTCTCTGAGATGTCCATCTACCACCAGGGAAACAGCCTTTTAAATTTCTTTCCTTGTTTCCTTTAGTTTGTGAGCCAAGACACACAGAACTGCTAGATCCACATCCAGTCCCTTCTGGACAGTTTCTTTTTTTTTTTCTTGCGGTACGCGGGCCTCTCCCTGTTGTGGCCTCTCCCGTTGCGGAGGAGAGGCTCCGGACGCGCAGGCTCAGCGGCCATGGCTCACAGGCCCAGCCGCCCTGCGGCATGTGGGATCCTCCCGGACCGGGACACGAACCCGTGCCCCCTGCATCGGCAGGTGGACTCTCAACCATTGCGCCACCAGGGAAGCCCGACAGTTTATTCTTTTTGGAAACAATTTTATTGAGATAGAATTAACAATTAGCCCATTTAAAGTGTTTAATTCAATGGCAGACAGTTCTTCTTTCCTTGCAGTCCTGCTCTGCTTCCACACTCTCTCCTTCCTCCAGGGACAGGAATAGGTGGATGGTGGAACACAGACATGACTGGAGCTGATTCTAAGAACTTTTCTAACTAAAGGACCTGCTGGGTAAGGGATATAGGGGCACCCACTGACCCAGGGTTGGGGTCAGCTAAATGAGTAGGGCTTCCACAGGAAGCTGGCATACACTGTAGTACAGGGGGAAAGCAGTGCCAAGATTTCTGCCAGGATGCCAACCAGTTAACAAAATTGAAGTGGTTTTTCAGAAAGAGACTGGATTTCTCAAGTTGGTCAATTCCAGCCTCACTATATGCACACACTGATACTGCCAGTTCAGCACTCAGGGAACATTTATTTATTTTAAATTTATTTATTTTTGGCTGTGTTGGGTCTTTGTTGCTGTGCGCAGGCTTTCTCTAGTTGAGGCAGGCGGGGGCTACTCTTAGTTGTGGTGCACGGGCTTCTTATTGCAGTGGCTTCTCTTGTTGCGGAGCACAGGCTCTAGGCGTATGGTCTTTGGTAGTTGTGGCACGAGGGCTCAGTAGCTGTGGCTCTTGGGCTCTAGAGTGCAGGCTCAGTAGTTGTGGCGCATGGGCTTAGTTGCTCCGCTGCATGTGGGATCTTCCTGAACCAGGGCTCGAACTTGGGTTGCCGGCATTGGCAGGCGGGTTCTTAACCACTGCACCACCAGGTGAGTCTGCATTTAAAAATTTTAATAGACGTGGTCAAATGTACTGAGCTTTTTTATACTCTGGAGAAATTGAAGGGACTCATCATGACAGATACTATGAAATAGTGCATTCATGTCCAGTCTGAAGAAATAATTGTCAACATTCAAAAATAAGCTTAGTGACTTCCCTGGTGGTGCAGTGGATAAAACTTGAGCTCCGAATGCAGGGGGCCCAGGTTCGATCCCCAGTCAGGGAACTAGATCCCACACGCATGCCGCAATTAAGGAGCCTGCCTGCAACCAAGACCCGGCACAACCAACCAAATAAATAAATACATTTAAAAAAAAAGTTTACATTCTAACGAAGAAACAAAGATTTAAAACAAAATAAGCTTAAATGAAGCTCAAGGTTTAAAATAATTTTTTTAAACTTTTTTATTATGGACAATTTCAAAGAAATACAAAAGGGGAGAGACTAATATAATGAACCCTATCACCCGGCTTCAACAATTATCAACTCAGGGCCAATCTATTTCATCTATACTTCCAATCCACTTGCCCTTGCCCTTGATTATTCTGAAGCAGATAGCAGACGTTATATCATCTCCTCCTTAAATATTTCAGGATATGAAAGCGACTTATTGAAGATTAGTTACCTTGCAGAATGACCCACATTCAAGATTTGTCAGATTGCTTCCTCTGGTATCGCCTAACTTATTCCTCCCTTCCCAGGGGTGTTTGATGCTGGGTAGAGAGGAGAGTTGGTGGTGAGTCAGCATGCGAAGCATAAGCGCCTGCAGAGACTTTGGGTTTCAGTACTGGGTCTGGTACTTACTAGGAGCTGTGGGTTCTTGAGCAAGTCTAACCTTTTGAAGCCTCATTTCCTCATCTGGAAAATGAGGGTAATAGTAAGAGCCTTTCTGTGGAAAGCTGAGCTTGTGGTGCCACATAGAAAGGGCTCTTGGTCACTGTAGGAAGCAAGAGACCTGGAGTGATGGTGGGTAGAAGGGTGGTCACATCATAATGCAATATAGCAGCAGGATGGGAGTGAGGGTTGGGTGAAAGTAAAGGGGAGGGGTCTTTCTGCCATGGCACCAAAAATGTATTTTGACGTTAATGATGAAGGGTAGAAGAATATCCCACCCTAAAAGGTCACTTTGGCATAAGGATTATTTTGAGCACTTAAAAAACATCAGGTACAAAAAGGGTGCTCTGACCTCCCCCTTTTCTTTCTAAAAGCAGGAGATAAAACCCCAATTTGAAAGATGTCTTCCCTGTACCAGGAGGAAAGTACTATTTTTATCATCAAGGACAGAAGCTGAAGCTGAGAGAGGGCTTCCCTGGTGGCGCCGTGGTTGAGAGTCTGCCTGCCGATGCAGGGGACGCGGGTTCGAGCCCCGGTCCGGGAAGATCCCACGTGCCGCAGAGCGGCTGGGCCCGTGAGCCGTGGCCGCTGAACCTGTGCGTCCGGAGCCTGTTCTCTGCCACGGGAGAGGCCACAGCAGCGAGAGACCCACGTACCGCAAAAAAAAAAAACAAAAAAAAAAACTAGTCCCTGAAGCTGAGAGAATTCTGTATAAGCAGACTTTGTTAAAATAATTCTTATCTTCCTTTAGCCTCCCCATATATTTTAGTTACTTTTCTGCAGTTGCCTCTCTTTGTTCAACCTTGTATAAAAGGATTTCGGGGGCTTCCCTGGTGGCGCAGTGGTTAAGACTCTGCCTGCCAAGGCAGGGGATGCAGGTTCGAGCCCTGGTCCGGGAAGATCTCACATGCTGCAGAGCCACTAAGCCCGTGCACCACAACTACTGAGCCCGCCTGCCATGACTACTGAAGCCTACGCACCTAGAGCCTGTGCTCTGCAACAAGAGAAGCCACTGCAATGAGAAGCCTGTGCACCGCAAGGAAGAGTAGCCCCCACTCACCGCAACTAGAGAAAGCCCAAGCACAGCAATGAAGACCCAAAGCAGCCAAAAATAAAAAAATAAATAATTAACAAACAAACAAAGTGTTTAGAGTTGCTGAGGGACCCTGAACACATCTAGTCGTGCAGTACAAAGTGATAGAGGAATCCATGTTCAATCCAGACTCAGAAGTACATGGGTCACAACTTTTCACTGAATTTTTGATGTTTCAGGTTACTTTTTGTGATTGGTTACATTTTCAGATGAATCAATTCACTTGTCTGATTTGTATTTATTTACAACCCAGGAGTGAGAATGAGCATGACCTGCTTGGGCTGATGGAGGCACACACGAAGTGAGATTTTTTTTCCAGTGTCATGCATTGAGCCATCTACCACCTTTGCATCATCTCATTCAATCCTCACATCGCCCCTTTGATGGAGCCATGTTATCTCCATTCTAGGGATGAGAAAACAGAGGCCCAAAGAGGTTAAGGAACTTGTTCCAAGTCACTTAGCAAATAAGTTGTATAGCCAGGATTTGAACCTAGAGACGGCCCTTAGAACCATTGTGGACTTTATTGTAAGGACAATTTGTAATTGCAGATCCTTAGCCGCTTTAGGTTCTTGAACTGGGGAACGACTTGATGAAACTGACGGAAAGGAAGAGCTGTCCAGTGGCATAATACAGGATTCACAGACAGAGGAAAGAACTGGAGTGCAGAGATCAGATAGGAGGTTGTGGCAGCAATGCACGCCCTGGAGACAGAGTGACTAGGGTTTGGAACTAGAAAATCTGGTTCTAGCCTTGTCTCTACCGTGATGCTGCTGGTTGGGGAACCTCGGGCAAGTTACAGCCACATCTCTGAAGCCGTGTTAGTCCTCCCCAAATAATGGGCTTATAAATTAAGACAAGAAAATTTCTTTCAAACTCTAAAATTCTGCCTGATGACTTTAAAATTTAATGCAGTTTAAAGATTTATATTTGAAGACCCTAAATATCATCTAGAATCCAGAAAAGAAATTAAATGTAATAAATTAAATGTAATAATTCTCAACATAAATCTTTTTTTTCAAAGTTCAAAGGAAGAAAATTGTTTTTAAGAATGCTTTTTAAACCAGATTATATTGAGACAAGCCAATCATCTCTGCAACTTATTGTTTTCTTTGTTTAAAAAAAATGACTCGGGGGGACTTCCCTGGTGGCAGCGTAGTGGTTAAGAATCTGCCTACCGGGATTCCCTGGTGGCGCAGTGGTTGAGAGTCCGCCTGCTGATGCAGGGGACACGAGTTCATGCCCCGGTCCGGGAAGATCCCACATGCCGCGGAGCAGCTGGGCCTGTGAGCCATGGCCGCTGAGCTTGCGCGTCCGGAGCCTGTGCTCGGCAACGGGAGAGGCCACAACAGGGAGAGGCCCGCATACCGCAAAAAACAAAAACAAACAAACAAACAAAAAAAGAATCTGCCTACCAATGCAGGGGACATGGGTTCGAGGCCTGGTCCTGGAAGATGCCACGGGGCAACTAAGCCCGTGCACCACAACTACTGAGCCTGTCTTCTAGAGCCTGCAAGCCACAGCTACTGAAGCCCACGTGCCACAACTACTGAAGCCTGCACACCTAGAGCCCGTGCTCCACAACAGAAGCCACCACAACAAGAAGCCCGTGCACCGCAACAAAGAGTAGCCCCCACTCGCCGCAACTAGGAAAAGCCCATATGCAGCAACGAAGACCCAACACAGCCAAAAATAAATAAATAAATAAATTTATTAAAAAAAAAAAAAATGACTTGGGTATTGTTGTTGCAGTAGTGGTTGATGATATTAAAATCAAATAAGAATATTACTCTTGAAACAAGTGAAATGATTTAAAGCTATCTCTTTAAGATATTTTATGAAAATATACCTAGGAGACACAAACTGTATTGTCATCAGATTAATTTGCTTTCTTTTTTTTTTTTAACATCTTTATTGGAGTATAATTGCTTCACAATGGTGTGTTAGTTTCTGCTGTATAACAAAGTGAATCAGCTATACATATACATACATCCCCATATCTCCTCCCTCTTGCATCTCCCTCCCACCCTCCCTATTCCATCCCTCTAGGTGGACACAAAGCACCGATCTGATCTCCCTGTGCTATGCGGCTGCTTCCCACTAGCTATCTATTTTATATTTGGTAGTGTATATATGTCCATGCCGCTCACTTTGTCCCCGCTTACCCTTCCCCCTTCCCGTGTCCTCAAGTCCATTCTCTATGTCTGAGTCTTTATTCCTGTCCTGCTCCTAGGTTCATCAGAACCTTTTATTTTTTTTCAGATTCCATATATATGTGTTAGCATACG
>RJWK010041642.1:0-19484 GCA_004363435.1 Platanista minor | reverse complement strand
AAAAAAAAAAAAAGAATATACAGTTGGCAAATAAGTCTCCCTATGGAATTTGTAGAGGACTTCTAAAAGAGGGGGATAAGATATTTGTCTTTGTCTGGCTTACTTCACTTAGTATGATGATCTCTAGGTCCATCCATGTTGTTGCAAATGACATTATTTCATTCTTTTTTATGGCTGAGTAATATCCCGTTGTATGTACATATATATATTACATATATACACAAAGACAAATATATGATATCACTTACATGTGGAATCTAAAAAATGAACTTATGAAACAGAAATAGACTCACAGACATAGAAAACAAACTTATGGTTATCAAAGGGGAAGGGGGTGGATAAATTGGGAATTTGGGATTAACAGATACACACTACTATACATACAATAGGTAAGTAACACGGACCTAATGTATAGCACAGGGAACTATAGTCAATATCCTGTAATAACCTATAATGGAAAAGAATCTGAAAAAGAACATATATCTATATATATATGGATCACTTTGCTGTATACCTGAATTACTGTAAATCAACTATACTTCACTTTTCTAAAAAAGCAAAATAAATATATAATGATAAAAATAAAATAATTAAGGGGGGGATAAAATACCTAAAAGAGTCATGGTCAATCATGGAGAAAATAGAGAAGGTGTGCAAGACCCTGTGGCCAGGAGTTAAGAACTGGAATGAGACTGGTCAAAGGTTCCAATGAGGAATGGTCAAAGATTTAAGAAAGGACAGCTGTGAAGGGCCCTGGGAGAGGTGCACCAGTTCCTCACCGGTAGCAGCATGGGGTCACTACTTTATCAGACTTCAGGAGTATAAATGTATCACACAGGTCTCTCGGCAAATATACCCATCCATCACCTACCACAGATGTCACTGAGTAATTTCATAGCTAATTACCTGTTAGCTTGTACAGTCCTAAGTTAAATAATTCTTTGAGAAATGTTAAGCCGGATATACCTGAATCTTATACATGGCCAACCTTTGGAAGGTCATCGGAAAAAAACATCCATTCGCGGACTATTATGCTGGTCATACCCAGATGGAAAATACTACGCAAATGTCAGGAAATCCTGCCATTGTTTCAGACCACAAGGACAAAGGTCATTTCATGTTACGACACTGTTTTACCTTTTTCACGCTAGATACATTTGTAAAAATCTGCACTTTTACCTATAAATTTGAGGTTTCACAAGAGAATGAACATTTGTAAAGATGTCCAGCAATGACCAACATGAACTAAGACTCCAACTGAGGGAGGCTGAAGCTCTACAACTGAAACTTGGGTTTAGTTTTGGCAGGAAAAAAAAAAAAAAATTAAACATTTTTTTTCAAAAAAATAAGTGTTTAATGTCATAAAATGTCAAGACTTCTGCACCCGTTTGAACCATAACATGCAATTTGCTGAGGAGACTCTCTGTGTTCTGTCTCCCCAGCAGAGAAAATATACGGCAAGAGCAAACAAATAAGGCTACAGCAGAAACTTCCCATCGCGTAAAATGATACACATCCCTCCCAAATTCATTCCACCCAGGGATTTCCAAGATCTAAAATCCCAAGGAGTTTTCGTCCAAATATTTTAACACGTTTAGTTTAAATTTTCTTTCCCCCCATCGGCTGGATTTCAAGACCTAGATGTCGATCAGGACTCTGCTCTCCCTCACACAAAGCCTCGTGGGAGAAGGGATAGGGAGTCTCATAAAGGATTTACTTCAATAAAATTCTCTATTTGTGCAGTGTTGACAGGATTCTGATATTTCTTTGTGTTCCCTCCCAACCGGTTGTTCAAAAAACAGTTGTGGGCATATACACACTCAGTTTAAAACCTCGCTATACAAAATGTGGTCCACGGACCGGCAACACAGGCGTCCTTGGCAGCTCGAGAAATGCAAACTCCCAGAGTAAACCTCAGACCGGCTGAATCGTAAAGGGCTTTAACAAGATTCCTGGCGTTCTGTGCCCAGGTTCAAATGGACAATCACGGCTCTAGATAACTTCTCCTTCAGTTTATTCTGAGCACTTACCATTTGCTGATTTCATATATTTAAAGTTTGTGCTTCATTTTTTTACGTCTTCACTTCACCAACACTGATTTTTGGGAAAAAATTCACACTAGGCAAAGCAAACAAACTAATAAATGACTTCCAGCTGTTCTATTTCTGTTTTACCTGCTGTTTTATCTGCTGGTTATCTCATACAGCTCTCCTACTCGCCTACATACCCTCATATTCCCCTACAGTCTAATTATCATTCTCATGAAAAAATTATCTCCCTTATCACATCGCCATTCTCACGACTCTCAATACCCAGTTTTACATTTGAAATATACTAGGGCTGCCCGTGTGGCGCAGTGGTTAAGAATCCACCTGCCAAAGCAGGGGACACAGGTTCGAGCCCTGGTCTGGGAAGATCCCACATGCTGCGGAGCAACTAAGCCCGTGCACCACAACTACTGAGCCTGTGCTCTGGAGCCCATGAGCCACAACTACTGAGCCCACGTGCCACAACTACTGAAGCCCGGGCGCCTAGAGCCCGTGCTCTTCAATAAGAGAAGCCACTGCAATGAGAAGCCCGGGCACCAGAACGAAAAGTAGCCCCCCGCTCACTGCAACTAGAGAAAGCCGAGCACAGCAACTTCAAGACCCAACACAGCCAAAAATAAATAAATAAATTTACTTTTAAAAAACATGTTTATTGGATTCTTTCCTCATGATTGACCTACAGCAATTAAAAACCAATTGATCTAAAATTATCTTCTGCATTTAAGACGCTTTGGAATAAAAACAGTAATTACAACAAAAGAGCTTCTCATGTGATTCTAATGACCAGAACACTTTGATAAATTCTGAGTATATTAAATATTTTTTCCCTCCTTTTGAAATAGGCATCCAACTTTGAGATAAGTTACCACTAGCCTCAATGTGTATTTATGTTACATCTCAACAGATTTCTTTGCAACACATTTTAAAATTCTCAATTTGGGGGAGGTGTTTTTTTCTTGGCAGGTTGCAGGGGGAACCATGTTTTGGCAGGATAACAAGTACATAGATTTACCACTGAATTAAAAGTCAGAAGCCCTGTAAATTCTAATTTATGTTACTGAGAAATCCAATTTTCCAAATAACTTTGGAAAACATATTTGGATATTGGACTTTAGCTTCTTTTATAAAATGATTTTTTAAAACCCTTATTCATTGTGCAAATACATCATGGTAAATAATTAAACTGCTTAATTATAATAAAAAATAAGTGTTTTGCTACTACACCACTATGAGAGCATATTTGCCTCCCCAGGTGAAAATCTTTATTTACATTCACATTACTACTACTTGTATTTAATTCCCAGAGACTAAGACATTTTACAGCTCAGAGGATACTCAACTGGATTGAATATCAGCCTACTCAGCACATTAGGCATTTGCTCATGAACTTCAAAAGAGTCAAAAACACACTTAAATCATAGACAAACATGGACCCATGGTTTCTGTCCACATCACAAGCCAAAAATGAGTAAGTCCAGTCGCTTGTATTTAGAAGAATTAAGTTGAAAATTACCATTGATTAAAAAAAAAATTAGATGTTCACGTTTTAGCTTTTTCTTTGGTGATACGGTGCAGGGTGGGCACCTGTTTTGCAAACACACATTTAAAGTGTATTCCTTTTCCTGAAATCAATACCGAAATGACTTACTTGTCAATAACTGCAACACGGAATCAGATGAGGTCATATGCAGAGGCTGGGTGGTCTCTGGCTTACTGAGGATGAGAACTCGGGCACTCAACACGCGTCCCCACGGAGATTCGGCTTCACCAACTTCTGGAAGTCGCCAGCTCACCGGGTCTGCTCCCACCTCGGGCTGCGGCATCTTACGCACACACCCAAATCCTTCCCCCGCAGCCCTCCCGACCTGCGTCCTCCGAATACCAAGCAAAGCCTAAGAACAGCTCTCGAGCCATCGCCATCGAGTCTAACGCAGTCTTCTACCAGCTCCGAGATGTTGATTAAAAGTGGACATTCCTGTTGCTCGCACTTAACCAGAATCACGTGACTGAGCCTGGGAACCCACAGCTGAGATGAATTTTATTTCACCCAATGTTGAAAACTACTCCGTCTACTACACAGAGAATGTTGATTGAAGGCACAGACACCCCCAGTGTCCCTATCCTGTTTTGCCAAGCAGTTTGGAAACTGCTTTGGAAAAGATTCTTGGAATTTATGCTTTGACTGTAGTAAAACAATTAATGTTCTCCTATTTGCATTAAATATTGCGTGAAAATTATGGCCTATGTATTACTGATGAGTCAGTCAGTTGTCTGGATTCAGGTGAAATGCATAATAATTAACACCTATATAGCACTTAGTATATGCCAAGTTTATGTATCCTGAGTGCATTTATACAGGTAATATTGAAAGTTACTTGCAGTGTTAGGATTTATAAGACTTATTCCAGGAGGCTGTGATGAGAAGGCTTTGGAGTATATGTTGTCAAATAAAGTTAATATGGAAGAGGGAGGCACTTTGAGAATTTAGTAGGCCAAATGAGTCTGCAAAGTTTTTACAATGTATCCTTTAACCATGTCGCTTGGAAAGTAATCTAGCTGCCTTTATGAATTTCCAACAAAGTAGATTTTTAAAGTGTCTTTTATAATTCAGGCAAGTGACTGTAGAAGAAAACATACACAGAGTCCATAAAACAGAAGCAGATACACACAAGTGCCTAAATGACACAGGCATATATATACATGTATACAAACATATATATACTATATATACAAATACTGATAGATATTTTATCTATCTATAAAACACCAAATATACATATGGTGCTTTACATAAATGTTTCCTAGAGGAAAATTTTTGGTCTCTTAAATCACGTTCACAAAATACACTGTACCCTCTGTGACACTGAGAAGGTAAGTGGTCTGTGGGTGTGTGCAGTTGCAGCCAGGGAAAGCCTGGGAGGCATGGCTGCAGAGCTCTCTGTGGGGGAAACACTCTCACAGGCCATGACCAGCCTGCGTGAGGGTGAAGTAAAAGGCTCTGTGTCAAAACAGACATTCTTAAAAACAGATTCCGAAATTTCATAGCTCTAGTGTCTGCAGAATAAAATCATAATTATATGTTTGCATCAGTAAGACGCAAAACAAATGAGCACTAACGAAAGGACAAAGAGCCAGAGGATGTAGTGACAAAGGTCCCCTCCTCGTCCAAATTCTAGTCAGGCTCCTCTGACTAGGACCCTCTTCTCGACTAGGTGTCATCCCTGTGCTAGAAAGACCTGAACCAGCACTAACAAAGTTTCTAACATCCCTCGGATGGCCCTAGCTTCCCTTAAAGGGCCGGCCTGGAAAAACTCAAGGCTGCCGAAACCGTTTACTGTTTGTTGCAGCCAACACCTGAGGAAAGTAGGGTAGAAGCCTAGCTTCCGTAACTGCCAGCAAGCAGACGCAGCTGGCCTAATCGTGCCTACACTAACCCTTGGTCATTTTTCCCTTCCCTGACTCTACTGAGCCCCTGCCCACATCCTCCAGACTCCCCCTTCCCCCCTTTAAAATGCCAGTCACCTCCATACAAATCTTAGTTGAGTTCAGCTAATGCTGGACTCTTTTCTCTATTTCAATATTTATTACTAACTAAAATCTGTCCTTACTATCTTAACGAGTAACTTACTTTACCTCTGACAACAGCAATATGGACTATTTAAAACAGCCAAGTCAAAGGAGAGATCAGAGGCTTCCTCTTTAGAGAAGAGGGGAAGGCAAGTCAGACTTAAATTGAACTGAGCTTTGCTTAAAACTGAGGTGTAAAGAAAATGCTTCACGTGGAAAATTATGGTTATTTTTGCTCCATTAGGCATTTTCTGCTAGAAATATACAGAAGTTAAGTATTTGTAATTAGTTAAGTATCAGGATCAATACTTTAATTTCTTTGATTTTTTTTTTCTTGACTTCTGACTGGTTGTTTACTTCTGTATTTACTTTTTTTTTTAACTGAAGTCTAGTTGATTTACAATGTTGTGTTAGTTTCAGGTGTACAGCAAAGTGATTCAGCTATATATATACATATATATATATTTTTTCTATTTTCAGATTCTTTTTCCTTATAGGTTATTACAAAATATGGAGTATAGTCCCCTGTGCTATACAGTAGTAGGTCCTTGTTGGTTATCTATTTTATATATAGTAGTGATTTGATCATATGAACCTCTGTGACCATCCATAAGCCTCACCTGGGGGCCATTACCAAGGAGGCCAAATAGGGAACAATCTGAGCAACAAAGCAAACAGTCATGGGACTGGATTATGACCCACTGAATAAAACAACTAAGCATGAGTCCATACTAACACCAATGAATAAGTAAATAAACACTTAAATGGTGGAGAAGCGTAGCTCCTTGTTATGGAAAAATCCAAGTTAATAAACATGGAAGGAATGAGGGAAATACAAAAGCACCGTGAGGCAGACATCACAGTAATAACTGCAGGAGGCAAGATGCGCTAATGGATGCTGAAATCAGTGGGTGAGAGTTTAAGGAGAAACAGGATATCAGCCTAGGCTAAAGGTAACTTTATAAAGGAGAAAGCTGACAGACACCACACTGACCAAGAATATAGGGTCCATATCGCAAGTAATGGGACATATTGACATCATGTACCCCATGATACTATGAACTGAGCAGGACACAACATCACTCCTGCGGTGTTCTTGCCAAAAAGTGCATACACTCAAGTTAATCACGAGAAAGCATCGGGAAAACCAAAATTGAGTGATATTCTACAAAATGATCAGTTATTCTAAGAAATCAGAAGCGTCAAGGTCATGAAAGGTTAAAGGCAGACCAAGGAACTGTCCCAGATGGAAGGACATTAAAGAGACACAGCAGCTACCTGCAATCAGGAATCCTGGACTAGATCCTGGAACAAAAATAGGATATTAGGGAGAAAATTGGAGGAATTTGCATAAGAATCTGAAGGTTAATATCCATTGTTAATTTCCTGGTTTTTATCATTGAAGTATGGCTGTGTAAGTTGTTAATATTAGGACGCTGAAGGAAGGGTAAATGTAGACTCCCTATCCCAGTTTTACAACTTTCCTGGAATTATAAAATTATTTCAAATAAAAAAGTTTTTAAAAAGACAGAGACCTAGCATTTTCATGTGGACCCATCCTTTCTTGCAATATTTCCAAATTAAACCTAAAGTGCTATCAAGACATTTAATTTCCCTCCTGGTACACATTTCAGTTTACTCTTCTGAAAGTTGCTACTGGTGTATGAATGGGCACATCCTCCCATGCAAAGTGCCAGGTCTGTTGATCAGTGAAAGTCCAGCTTGATTAGTAATAAAATGCATTTACTATAAATGTAGTTACACTCTTTCAGCATTACAATAAGTAAAAGAAAATTACTGATGAATGTAGCATGCAAAATGAAATGTTAATTGCCCATAAGTGTTACTGTGGGTAAATTGGTATTGAACAAGGGCACCATTTGCAGCACTAATGTATATAATGTGACTCATTTAAAACACATTTCAGTACCTCAGAAATACAATTTAGCAAATTTAGGGCATTGAGTAATGGGCTTTCATTAAAGTTTTCTTAACTGGATACTTCTGAAATAGGTTTACTAGTGATCACAAAATGAATCTATAAAGCAACCTGCAAAAATGGAGAATCTACCATGTAATGGACACTGTATTCATGGCTATTACTATCAGGAGAAGGGCATGTGATAGATAAGCTACATTTTGCTTAATGTTTGCTGTGAGGTGTTTTATTGCTCTAAATAGGTAGTAAATGTCCATTTAAAAAGAAAAACAATAGTCAGCAAGCCGCATAAAAAATAACTGGAGGACTGTCTATGTTTCTACCAGTTTTAATCAAGTAAGTGAAAGCAATCACCCTCAATCATCCTACACGCCAAAGTCACTGGCAAATGAAGCCATGTTGATGCCTGTGTAAGCCCAACAGGGCTGCTGCCATCCAGCCAGTGCACTGAAGCAACTGGGAACAACCAGTCCAATCAAAGAGTATGTGCTTGCTTGCTCTCCTCCGCTCCCACCCCACTCCACTTGGATTTCAAGTGAAACAATTTTCAAACCAAACAGAACTACATTAGAAAATATAATCCACCCAACGAATTACAATATTGAAAATGCCCATTTTCTTCTATTTCAAACACACCATCTAATCTATAATGCTCAAACCATAATCCTTTTCTTGTAAACTAATCCAAATGCTCATAACAGTACGCATATATTGTATAATTGTGAGCACATATTTTATGCATCTTACATAAACTCAACAAAAGAAAGTTATAGATCAGATAACTGTGGAGAAACTAAGTGGCATGAATAATACTGAACAGAGAAAAGTAAATGATGGATTGTGACAGCACTCTTTATAAAATATAAAAAAGTGGGCTGGAGGCTTATGTGTTTCATTAAGAGCAAATAAGAGACAGAAGGACTAGACAATGTAAGAATTGCAACTTGCAGAGAACAAAGTTTTCAGCGCACAGATTTGTCTTTTGTTTGCTTGTTTGTAAGACAGTAAAAGATTGATTTTAGTAATGCAATATTAACCAAGATGCTGATTAAAGATGCTTTATTGATAAGTCCAGTGGCATGAGGGGTGGGTTAATCTGTTTTGCTAATATTAGAGGCTGCATTTAAACATTACTAGTGGTCTTCAGGTTCTGGAGATAAATATAATTACTTACCTTTGCAGCAGTCTTGCCTTCTTATGGCGTAGTCACGAGAAATTGACCCTTCAAATATGTCAATTATATGTATACAGAAAGCAACCAGTGCTCAGTCATTATTTACTTAATCTATATTTATTCAGTTAACTCTATTGGGTGGCTGTTAATCAGGCCCTGGGTTGGTGGTTGGACTGAATGTGAATGAAACACAGAGACACATCTCTTGATCTCATGGTGCTGTGAGTCAGGTGTTTTCAGTAGGAGAATCTGACGTAGCAATGGAGACCACGGAACCTTTGCTGAGAAAATGATGCTCAAAATGATGCAAATGAGTAAACTAATTGATTTGAGGAGAGAAGAATTTACTGCAAAGGAACTGCAAACTCAAAATCTGTGCAATGGGGGGGCCAGATCATGATTATGTTCAGGTCAACCACATAATTTATCATTAGAAATGTAACATTCTTGATAGTGAAATATACATTCATAATTAACCTGGGACACTAAGGTTAACCCACATAGAACATACGATCACCATGACCTTCGTCTTCAGAGCAAAGAAAGAGAAACTTCTAAAGACGCACAGTGAACGTGAGATGACATACAGAGAGGTTTGTAGAGTAGGGGATGGCCAGGAGGTTCAGGTCTTGTGGTCCTCATATGACAAACTAATTAGGAGGCCACTGCAGTGGACTAGCCAAGTGATGACAGTAGCTTGAACAGGGTTTCTGAAGAATGAGACAAGAGGATAGGGTTATGATACAGTTAAAGGACAAATGGACACATCTTGGTGATGAATCAAATAGGGAGTGTGAAGAAAAGGGGCTCCTGGTTTGATTTCAACTTTTGGCAGGTAGGTGGATGGTGCTGCTATTCTATAAAACTGAAAACACTGGAAGAGGCCAGCAGCAGGGAGATGCAGATTGATGCACAGTTGGGATGAAGTTTAGAGCATGAAAGATGAGGCGAACCTTCACGTTAACCCAGCGGTGACTCCATAGAACGTACCAGAGAGACTATGTCAAAATCCTCCACCTGGTACTCTGCAAGGGTGGATATTCTATACACTAGGAATTCACTGTCAAACACTTTAATTGTTCTGGCAATGACTTGGAAGCTAGACCCTATTCTGTGTCTGAAGTAAAGGTTTCTACCAAATAATATGAATATCTTTCATCCTGGGGCAGAACGAAATCCAGGGTCGGCAAGGAACTGCACTTCCCTTTGGGCTGTGGTCTTTATGTTTTGGGAGGGGGAAGGCAATTGTACCACGTTGGGTGGGAGGGCAGCAGTACAGAAGAGTAACGCCTTGAAAGGGCAGGATTGGTGGACTCTAGGAACGGTAATAATCGATACCTGATTGAATTCAGTTTTTCTGCTTTGGGAATATTTTATATTATTTCCATGATGTCCATAATTTTTTTTCTTAAATGTTACTTTCCTCTCTTCTCTGTATTTAGTGAATTAAGCGAAAAGCTTGGACTACATTCAGAAGCTGGTTGTTAAAAAACAGAGAGAATCTACTTAGCTTAAGCTAGATTCTAGTTTGGTCACTAGAGTAATGGTCTCATGTGGGCAGCTGGCTGAGTAACATATAAGGACCAAGATAGGTTTGTAGAATATGACACCATTCCTTCAGTGCCTCCAGAAGACCCTGGGGGGAGGAGGTATGCACTTAAAAGATTCAACTTCCTAGAGTCCTGAGATAAGAGCTCAAACTATTTTTCCTTGGGTATTAAAGGAAAGGATGATACATGAAGGCCACAGGAACTACGTGGAGGTGTAGCTTTGTTTCCCTGAGCTGTCTGGAAGCCAGTGGGAGGTTCTAAACCTCTTCCCATACCTACTCCTTCAGTGCAAAAGCAGTCACATGGCAAAAAAATAGTTGCATGTGTGTCACTATAATTTTTTTAGCAATTTAGTAGCAATTTTGTTTGTACAATATTATAACTCAGAAAATATTTCCCTTCAAATTAAGGGTTATAAGAATAGGCTGACTCTATGTTTACATTATGCTTTATAGCTTAAATTCTACAGCTAAGCTTCAATTTCATGACAGAAGCCAACAGAAAAGTAGAAATTGCTCAAAGAAAATTTTAGAGGCATTTTATCACCGTATTGATTTCATACATCATGAAATTTCAAATATGATAAGGTCGAAGTGCACTAAATTCCGCTAAGAAAGTCGACAGGAAATATGAGAGATTTTCTTTCTCTTATACAAATTACAGGTAGAAAAAGGATGTGTGGACCTGTGACACCATTCAGAAACTATCATCAGTATTGTCATGACTATAGTTCTTAATAGTTGAAATTAGTTTGGTCAGTGTTTGTTTTAGTTTCTGATTTTTTGCTTTTTGGGTATGATAAAATGTGGTGTTTTGTTATATTTGGTTTATTTTCCTTCATAGAACTATAATACTTTTCCAGAAAATGTCATTCTACAATAATTTATTTGGTGCCATAGACTTCTACTAAGAAAAGTTTGTCAGATATCTTAAGCAAATGAAAAAAATTATTGCAAAGAGTCTCTTAATCATCCTAGTCATTTGTAACCATCGTCTTTTAATATGTATTTTGGAAGAACAGGTCATTTGACTGCTCAATTAAAAAA
This sequence comes from Platanista minor, assembly GCA_004363435.1. Lineage (NCBI taxonomy): Eukaryota > Metazoa > Chordata > Mammalia > Artiodactyla > Platanistidae > Platanista > Platanista minor. The sequence goes on along the minus strand of RJWK010041642.1, from coordinate 8,160 downwards.
TTAATTTGTTCCTTAGGGAGGATGGGAGGAAGGCTCAAGACGGAGGGGATATGGGGATATATGTATACTTATAGCTGGTTCACTTTGTTGTATAACAGAAACTGACACAGCATTGTAAAGCAACTATATTCCAAATAAAGACATAAACAAAAAGAATAAAAGCATGAAAAAAAATTAATTTGTTCCTGTTGAAAATATGGAGAAACACAAATTCATTCACAGAAGTGTAATTTATCAGAAAGTTTCTCACACGAACAGCTTGGAAGCAGATATGTTAGTTCAATGGGCACGAAGCCAAGTCTAGGATCAGCACATTGCAAAGGAACATTATTTTATTACACGCAAACACAAATTAGTCTGGCACGACACAAGGAATTATAAGAACTGGCCTTGCTAGTTTGTGGCTCGATAAAATAGATATTACTAATTTAATGACTTTTCGAAAAATAATGGTTAGAGCTCCTAAGAGGCATATGAAGACAATGAGAAAGTCAAATTGTGAGAATTTCCAATCTTTTCTCAGGAGGAGGAGCAGGAAGTTAGAGCCAAGGGAGGAGCCCAGAGTCCACTCCGGCTAGATTCACTATTTGCATTGCATCCATACATGCAAAGTGAGACAAATTTATGCAAAGAAATGGACCAGACATTCTATACCTAACACAGGAAATATGGGGACAGACAGGGCTCTGGTCTCCCAAGCATTTTACACAGAGAAGCATAAAAAGGACACCTGAATACAGGTTTCTCTCTAGAAAAGTTCAAACAAAAAGGATCTGGAGTAAAGGATATTTGGCTAGTTGGATGAAGAAAAATACAGTAAAAGGGGGTGTGGTAGGCAAAACAGAAACAGACTCACAGATATAGAAAACAAACTAGTGGTTCCCAGTGGCGAGAGGGAAGTGGGGGGTAGGCTTCAATGGGTTCTAGAGGCAGCCGTTTCCACACTGGGGAATAGAACTGTGACCATACACTGGGTAACATAAATAAGTCCTCTAGTTTTGAATGGGGCTCAGAGCAAGAAAGGGTTTTCCAGTGGGTCCAGACAGTAGACAAGTGGTCCTGCTTCTTGGACCATATAACTCTGGAGACCCAATGTTCTTAGTGGTATCATTGATGGAAGAAGACGCCATGCAGACTTCACCGGCGGTCACCAATGGGAATAATACACTGCAGAAATTCAAGATTTGGAAGCAATGCCATGTCATCTGCAGCAGACAAATACCCAACTCTCTAAAAAATCCCCTGGCATGCTACTGAGCCCTGCTAGAGATGAAGTGCCTCACACTGGGACATTAAGTGTGGTCAAAGTTGTCCATAAAGACCTGGGTTCTTTCAGAATCACCAAGTCACAACGTTAGCAGGATGGCCAGCATAACTACAAAACGGTGCATCTGGGATCAAGCATTAGCAGGCACAAGCCATCTGCACAAGGCACTAGCCCAGACCCCCATGTTCTCCACTACTCTTCCCTGGCACGTTTCCCTCGGCTCACACTTAGGGTCGCATGAATGGTCCCTTATTACCACCTGCTGAAGAAGGTAAAACAGTGAACTTGGTGCATGGATGGGATGATTTAGAATGTGGGCGAAGCTGAAATTGAAAGGTAGCACCGCTACAGGGTCCCAATCAGGACAGCATAGAAAGACAGTGGTGAGGAGAGACCCACCCAATGAATAGAACTTTTGGAGGGTGGTCCCGGTCACTCACTTGGTATGAAAGGAATGGCCCAAGGTTATAATATATATGGACTTACAGGCAGTAATTTGGTCAGTTTGTCAGGACCTAGGAGATCTGGAAGATCAGAGACAAGGAGGTCTGAGGTAGAAGCATGTGGATGGACCTATGGGTAGGTGGGGATGAAATGTCAAGATCTTTGTCCACCAGAAAGCTTATGCTGCTGTGGAATAATCACTAACAACCAAGTAGACAGAAGGACTTAGCCAGTTGGTATCAACCACTCAATCACTGACCACTGAAGTGCTAGTACAATGGGTGTATGAGCAGAGTAGCCACGGAGGTAGGAATGGAAGCAATGCATCCTAAGTAGATTAGCTCCCATCCATCAGGACTGTTGTCACTACTACCACTCCTGAGTGTTCAAATGGTCAGCAGCAGAGATCCGTGCTCATTCCCCACAAAGATTCCCCTCTACAAGGACACCAGTTTTGCGGCCAGCTGACTATATCAGATCTTTTCTACCCTGAAATGGACAGAGATGACTTTTGATTAGCATCGTTACTTATTTCAGGTATGGGTTGCCTTTACTGCCTGCAAGGCATCAGCCAACACCACCTTTTGAGTGTCTATGAAGACCTTCTGATGGTGTGATATGAAAGGATCAGCATATCCCACAGTATATGCTCACTCTCACACATCCTTTCCTGTAACGCGGATCTTTAGCTAGTGCCGTGTTACATGGGAGGTTATGTCAGGGGGAACTGTCCTGATAGGTAATAATAGACAGAGCTGCTGTTACGCTATGGGGGCAGGAAGAATATGTTTGGCACGTAGATACCCCTCTGACCAGTTTTAATGGTAAATGCAAAAGTACAGCAGCTACAGCCTGGAAAGGTCATACTAGACAAGAGTTCAAACTCTTTGCAGAAGTTGTCAGCTCGCGATATGGGCGTCTGGTATGGGCTGTAGAGGGGGGAGAGAATGAGTCCCAGCTCATTCTCCTGTTACAGCATGTCGTTAAGAAACATATGTATATGTATAACTGATTCACTTTGTTATAAAGCAGAAACTAACACCATTGGTAAGCAATTATACTCCAATAAAGATAAAAAAATAAATAATTAAAAAAAAAAAGAAACATGGAGAGAGCTAAAAAGAGACAGCTAAAGGAGCTGAAAGTGATATGGCAATGGAGAGCTATTTTTCCTTGTAAGATTTCTTGTATTGAATACTATTTACATTTTAATGAGACCCCCTGCAGGGGCAGGGTCTGTGGGCTGTTCTACCCTCTTTCCTGGTGTAAGTTTCGCCAGGGCAACGAGGCCCACCAGAGTCCTGAAGGAGCTGCTCCCAGAACTCACAGGAAGCAGGTGGGTCTGAGCAGCACAGGGTGGACCCTCAGGGATGGTACACTGTGCCACCCAGATCCCCCGGAAGCTGAGGGGGTCTATCGTCCCTCTTCAGGAACTACCGAAGCTGAAGAGAGCTGTTTGTCCAAGCTCACGCCCTGGTCACCAAGCAGTCAATACGCAATGCCTGGACGATACAGGAGTAAAAATGCCCAGCCCCCTCACCCCACTTCAGGACATCTTTAATGGGCCACATCAACAGGGCTGGCTGAGTCTCTGTTGTGATTGTACCAACTTCTCCATCTGCCCCATTTTCCCCAACAGATGTTGATCTCTACAATATTCCCTAATACATTTCCTTCGCGATAATCTCTGGCTTAAGACTTTGCTTCCCAGGGAACCCAGCCTGCTACAGCATGTAATTAAGAAACATGGAGATAGCTAAAAAGAGACAGCTAAAGGAGCTGAAAGTGATATGGCAGGGGATACGGCAATGGAGAGCTATTTTTCCTTGTAAGATTTCTTGTATTGAATACTACTTAAATTTTAAAATATATGCATGTATTTTTAACATTTAAATATAACATTAGAAATAGGGAAAAGAATAAAAAAATGATTTCACCTGAGAAGCCATTATAATTGTGGGTCAGGTTGTTTTCCAGCCCATTTCACTTGCATTTGCAAATCTTCAAAGCCAGGCTCCAGGGAAGCTATTGATACACCAAAAGTCCAAGTCTCTTACCACATATATAAGTAAAATGTTCATATTCCCTTGCTCCTCATGTCGTATTCTTTCTCGTACACATGCATGTGCTCACTCACACACAATCCTAACACACAGTTGGCTGCTAAATTTTTTCTTCCCTGTTATCACTCTCCATCATCCCAACTTTGGAAAAGTGGAAGACAAGCAGGACTTACTGAATGCACCTGTAAAACTGCATGATTTAGCTAGATTCGTCATTTAGTTGACACATGGATTGGAAAGTCAAACAATCAACTACACACTTTAATATGAGATGTGTCATCTTCTATCATGAGGAAAACATTTGATGACTCAGATCTAACTCATATTGAGTATTTCACAAAGACTATATGTGTTTCGATTAAAATGATCTTTCCTAGAGTCAAGAACCATAAGCCTAATAAATAGTTTTTTAAAGAAAACTCTGTCAACAGCAACGACCTACCAAATAACAGTTTATGTTCATTTAGAAAGGATATGGAAAAGATCTAGAACTACAGGTCATTCTGGACCAAAAGGATACCAAGGTCCTTTCTACACCACTAAATCACTGTCAAAACTCCAGGTCTTAAAGGCACTAATGAGCAGCAAAATGTGGAGTGAAAATGAAATTCTTGTCACAGCTTCGTCGCTTATTACATATGACTGCATGTCCCCTTGGGAGTATAACCTCACAGATATGCATCTCAGACCTTTCATCTGTAAAACTGAGCTGTTCACACTAATGTATCAGCGACTGCCAGTTGCACGACGGACTCTGTTGCAAGGCTCTGTTATAGATGAAGGACAATACCATCTGATGAAAGGTAATTTGAACGCTTGACTTCTGTCTGGTTGGTTGTCTAGATAAAGCTTCTCCTTCTGGTTGCTGTCTTTAACTTACCGTCTGAAGAATTTATTAAATTTGCTTTAAAGAGCAACACTTGGGAAAGGATTGTAAAAAATGGAACTATTTCCTAGAGTGGACATGGTTTCTACAAAATTAAGATGTCTTTTCCCATGCGTGACCCTCATTTCATATGCCACCCTAACTCCACTTTATTTGCATATTGCACATTTGGATTTAATGAGATTTGGGAAATGTTAATTACATATTGTTTTCATTTTTTTCACTTGAAATCACCAATAAAGAATTTTTAAACTTTTATATTACAGCAGTGTGTGCTATATTCTTATGTATAATCCTGTGCATCTACAGAGGGCTCACTGTATAGATGAGCCAAGTTCTTGGCAGAAGTAAAAGGATATCACCCAATTTAAATATAAAATAACCTTTCAGCAAACAACTGCTAACAGTCAAATCATTGTTCTTTGGCAAAATTTAAAATCTATTTTAACTTCCTTTACTTGTTACAATCAGTAAACATCTTTCGATTTTTTCTTTCATTTCTGAGTCCAGTTAAAAGGAAAAATTATAAATGCAGCTTTTGTTAACAATTCACAATGATCATGGGGTGTACCAAAAGGTTCAAAAAAAACCACAAACACCAGTAAAGAAGGCATACATCTACGCATCTTTTTACTGTTTTGAGGGAAAAAAATCCAGTATAATTCCCTCATTTTAAACTTGTATACAACATCTCAAAATATATTCTGCATTTTACTTCAAAAGTGCATTTTATTACGAAAAAAGAAGGAACAGATTACAAATCAGGGAATGAAAGTCATGGCATATGATGTATCAGTGAGTTTTGATGCTATAATGTTGAAGTTCCTAGCCAGCAGACCGCAGAGTACTGCGAGGCTTCACCATCTATAAACCTGTTTACATTCCAGCTCCCAACCAGGTTAAAGCTGCTACTAAATAACACGAACACGTGTGAAAGATTCAGAGCTGTTACAGTGTTTGTATTCAGCTTTGCATTAAATGAAAACTACCATTTTCATGTTCAATCCTTTGATAGCTACCACAAGCCTTTCAACAACAACAAAAATGCCATTTATCCATATAGGTCCTTCATAAACTACTGTTAATTCATATCCTTGAGATTTAGTCGGGCATTTACAGAGACATCAAAATGGATATAGTGCTGTGAGAAAAGGCAGGCAGGTTTTGTAAGGAGAGTCAAGAGGGAAAATAAAGAAAAATATGTTTAATTTACATATTTCCAAATTGTTCTGGTGTGAACAAACTAGGGAATCCAGTTTTTCCTTGGAAGACACCTGGAAAGTGTGAGTGTAAATTCCAAAGTGCCTCTGCTATACAATTGGCGTGTGGAATTCAAAGATAGCTACATGCACGCATCTTGTTTACACGGCCTCAAAGGTAATTATTGCAAGTTTCATAAAGTTATTGATAATTATTTGAACTTCTGGTATATATATATATCTCCTAATCAAAATGAACTAGTTAGTAAGTTATATTGATTTTTGGTTCTTTTTGAGAAATATACTCCCTCATCGTAAATGAGAAGTGACTAGAACGACAGACTTAGAATATGACATGTAATATGCCATCACCCCTTAGGAGGAGCATTCTTGACTAACTCTACTGGATTTGCAAAAAAGGGGGCATGGTGCAGCTTATATTTCAAAAAGTGCGTCCTGGAGGTCAGTGCACAGCAAAATATATGCCTAAAGCGGTGGTGGTGGGGGGGATACAGTTTAGAATGAAGAATGGAGCTCTACACTTCAAATTGTCTCTTTTTTCTAATACATAAGAAGACGCTCCATGGAATATAGTAAAGGGAGATGAAAGAAAAGTGGGCGATAAACTTTAGGAAAACAGAAATATAAACCTATAAAGAAAACTGACATAAGGTTTGGGGGGAAATATTCTTGGAAGTATATTTCATTTGAGGTATTACAGTTGTAAATAAAAATAATTATTTGAAGTGTTAAGAATTGTCTTTTTTATATCAACGGGTTTACGTGCCAACATTTCACGCTCTTTGGGAAACTGGCATTACCCAGGGTCTTAACTACTGCCGATACCGAACCATGAGAGCAAGTTAAACAGAAAAGTGTTAAAGGCAAGACATCACATACTGATGACCAATGCACTTTGTAGGTCTTGTTACATATGAATTGCATGTTCAGAGCTGGAGCCTGACACTCAAAAACTAAAGTTTTCAAAATCATTGAGAAGAGTCAAATAGAAAAAGAGCAATACAAACAAACCAGTGACAACAAAACATATTTCGACACTACTGATAAATTGTATTGAATGCAATACAGAGAAAGGCAAAGGGGTTTATATACTTTTGGCCACTGAAGATGCAAACACCAGCCAAACAGGATCTTAGAAGCGTTTCCAGGTCTATGAATAACACCATGGGGACACTAAAGCAAACACAGAATATGTTCTCAAATAAGCAAGGTCATTATAGTCCAATTTTGACTTTTACCTCTCACACAACTTAGGTATCACTTATGGCTGAGAGGCCAGTGCTACACTTTTCACATTGAAAACCTGTAGCTCTCAAGTGGGTTAAACTTCTGTTTTAGATCATATCAGAACAGTTGGAAATTAATATCAATATCTAAAACTCCTTGTTAATATAGAATGACCGCTATGGGAAGTATGTCACTCTGGATGAGGCCTCCTGGAGCTGTTTCGAGTCTGGACATGGCAACATGGCAGTGCTGCAAATCCATTGCCTGTACATTCAGTGTAAGAACTTTTTTTTGTCCCTTGAGAGCCCCTGGCTATTAAATCAGACTGCTGTAATTATAAGGTAAATCACTGCTGCCAATCAGAAGAAGTACTCTTTCTGATTTTCACTGACTGCATTTTGTATATTAAGCTCACTTTTCAAAACAGCCTCAGCACTGTCTACATTCTCTGACCTTTTTGCCTCATTTCGTCTGTATAACCTTTTCTGCTGATAAATGCGGACAGCTATGGCAGTGATGCACAGCAAGATAAAGATCACAACAGCTATCAAACCTAGTGAGAGAAGAGAAAAGAAATACAAAATCAGAATTGTTGTCCAGATAGAAACTGCAGACTTCACTATTTAAGAAGTCATAATAAAATTATTTTCTACTGAAATCAAGCATCTAATATATATAAATTGGAAATATCAATTTCCAATCAATATCAAAACCTTAGGTATTTCTGGATCAAGTGGTATCAAAATACGTTCAGCTTACTTCTGAGTTCTATCAGTCTTGTAGGTTCACCTTCATTTACTCTGAATGCATATTATATTGGATTTATTCAGTGCATTTATATATACAATATGTTAATAACACAAGGTATTACCTACATGTCTCTAAGACCATGGGGTCACTTCACATTAATACCCAGAGAAGTTTTAATTATTTTGAAATTATAGAGTAATAGTAACATCATAAAATAATCAAATGTGTTTTTAATACTTAAATATATAAACAATTTTTATTATTTATTTTATTTCATTATCATTATTATTTTTGGCTGCACCA
>RJWK010041641.1:0-19488 GCA_004363435.1 Platanista minor | reverse complement strand
ATATATACACTACCAAATGTAAAACAGATAGCTAGTGGGAAGCAGCCTCATAGCACAGGCAGATCAGCTCGGTGCTTTGTGACCACCTAGAGGGGTGGGACAGGGAGGGTGGGAGGGAGACGCAAGAGGGAAGAGATATGGGGACACATGTATATGTATAACTGGTTCACTTTGTTATAAAGCAGAAACTAACACACCATTGTAAAGCAATTATACTCCAATAAAGATGTTAAAAAAAAAATACTGAATGCAAATGCCAGCCTCCCCCAGCGGAATCGATTCTCCCTGCCTCCGCTCCCAGAGGGATGCCTTTGCCCCCTGCTTCCGCTTATACTCTACTTCTTATATGTTGCTTACCTGCGTGTCCCTCCAACGGCACAAAGAACTGGCTTATTTATCACTTGGTCCTCAGCTCCTGGAACTCGGCCAGACTCATGGTGGACTTTTGGTAGATGTTTGGGAAGGTAAGGGGAGGGGAGGGAGAGGATCGGTTGCCGTTCTAAACCCGCAGCAATGTCCTAGGGGTGGCAAGGGCTGCAGAAGCCCTCCCTCTGCAGAGCAGTCAGCCCATGCCCGGTTGCTGCTGAAAAGGGCAGCGGGCTTCTCGCCTGGGCCAGGCTGCAGCTGGGGCCCCTGCCTTTGTCTTCCAGGGAGTCAGGAGTGAATGAGGCAGACCTGGGAGAGTCCTAAGCTCAGAAAGCAGCAGGTGTCTTGGCGTTATTCAGGAAGTTCTCAAAGGAAGGGTGACTGGCAGGTGACTTCCCTGTTGACACTGCCTGGTCACGATTTCAACCCAGTGACTTTGGTTGCTCTCTAGAACCGGCTCCTCACCGAAGCCACAGAGAAAATCCAAAGCAAACCAGAAACTAAAGGAAAGTTCCCAGGGAAATAAGATGTGGGAGTTGGGGATTAGGAAATATTACTCACCCCGTGAGCTCCGCTGGGCAGAAGTAGAGCTATGGCACTCACCTGGGGCAGCCGGGTCCCTGGGCAGGTGCAGGCTGTCCCCTCCTGGCCTTCATCTGGGCCCCCGCAGAGGGGACCTTACACCAGGATGGGCAAGCGGAGCAGGGCCTCCTCTGTGCAAACTCAGATGTGTGGCTTTCCAATTATGCCCTCGGCCCCAGAGCTTCAGTGGAGATTCTAAATGAAAATGACCATCGGCACATGCCTAACGATGCAGAGCAGTTGTAATTGGTGAGGCACATAAAAAGAAGTGGGAGAGGCAGTTCAGGTAGGGGGAATTTCTTTTTTTTTTTTCCATCTTGAAATGAGCTGGGTGGTCAGCACCTCAGGACTCATCACCTGTCAAGTCCTACCTCGGCCCCGTCAGGAACCACAGAGGCTCAGAGGATTCACCGGGGGGGAAGGGGGAGAGAGTTGGGAATAACATCTGAAATGTCCCCCTGAGTCCATCCCATGGGGCACGAAGGGACACAGAGGCAAGATCTTGGCGGCCGAGATCTCAAAATGGACTGGCATAGTGTTGAGAGCAAAGACTTGTAAGTCAGATAGGTCAGGGTTCAAATCCCAGCTTCACCGCCTACGAGTTCTGTGATCTTAGACAAAGCACTTGAACTCCCGGAGCTTCTGTTCCATCTTCTGTAACAGAGAGAACATGGCCTTCCCCTGAGGCTGTGGGATTTGGATTAAATTAAAGGAGATGGCCTATAGGATGGGAGGGAGCACAAGGCCTGGCATATTGGAGAGGCCGGGAAAGGAAGTTCCCTTCCTTCCACCCCGACCCCTTCACAGGATAGCAGCATGCCCTCTCAGCACCCCGCCCTCCCAGCACCCCGCTCTCAGCCCCCTCCCCGCCCCCTCACCTCCACAGCCAACGACATGCCAGACAGCCTTGTTTCCCACAAAATTAATTATCCAGGAATTCACCAGAATCTAAACACTCTGTGGGTATGTCTTTGGCAAAGAGGAAGCAGCTGGCTGGGGGTGGTGGTCAGTGGGTTCCAAATATTTACTCTCCTATGGGTAAGGCAGAACTTCTAATTTGTCCTAAAGTCTATCCATCCAACTGCAGGGAGGGCTTCAAGCGGGAGCAGGCGGGGACTGGACAAGGGTCTCTCCTTCCCCATCATCATTTTATTGACTCTAATCACCTCTCTGTCCAGACTTCCAGCCCCTAAGTTTTCAGCTTCAAGTGATTCATCTCAAAGGCCACCCCCATGGACCCCCTCATCTGCTGTTTAATTGGAGAAGGGGGTGCTAGAGTCCCCAGAGCCTTAATTGCATTTGTTAATGGGTAGGTGCAATTATCCCTGCCACACTCCTGCACACTGCCAGGCAGACAGAAGATGATTAAGGGGATCTTGAAAACTGCAGTTCCCTACAGCCCTCTCCACTAATTGAGCAGTGGAGGAAGTGTTATTGAGCTCCCCCACTCCTTTCTTTAAATTAACTCCTGGCTCCGAAGCCCTCCTCGGCACAGTGCTTTGGCCACATGGCTCAGAACACTCAGTTCCAACCCCATCCGTCACCCGTCACTTAGGCATGGGGCCCAGCCAGATCGTCAGTGGAACCATCCATCGCCCACAGACTGGGAGTGAACTGTGGGTGGGTGGTGCCTTCATGGGTCCCAGAGGGTGACATCTAGACTGACTGTAGCACCCGATTTAACTGCGAGGTGGCCTAAAGCTGTCCCACCGTCCTCTGTCCTTGGCCACCTGTATTCAGCCCCAGTCTGGACCACCACATCGCCTACTGATGGGTCCGTTGCTCCCTGATTTAGTGTGTTCTTCACCTGGCAGCCAGAGGGATCACTTTGAATCATAAATGGGGGTCAAGCACTGTTTACCCAGAATGCAATGGGTAATCCTTGTCATGTCCTACGAGGCCTCAGGGGGCCTGGTGCCTGGCACATACCCCAGCATCAAACTGTATCCCCCCTAGCCCTTGCTTACTAAGCTCCAGCCACACTGGTCTTATCATTCCAGTGCCCCAAACATACCAAATTCTTTCCAGCCTCAGGGTTTTTGCATGTGCTCTTTCCATTGCTTGGAAGAATTTGCCATCACACTTTTCATCATCAGCCCCTTCTCACCCTTCAGGTCTCTGTTTAAATGTTTTATTTGTTTGTTTTTTTGGCTGCATTGGCTCTTCATTGCTGCATGTGGGCTTCCTCTAGTTGCAGCGAGCGGGGGCTACTCTTCCCTGCGGTGCGCGGGCTTCTCATTGCAGTGGCTTCTCCTGGTGAGGAGCACGGGCTCCAGTACTTGTGGTATGTGGGCTCAGTAGTTGTGTCTTGCAGGCTCTAGAGCTCAGGCTCAGTAGTCATGGCACATGGGCTTAGTTGCTCCACGGCATGTGGGGTCTTCCTGGACCAGGTCTCAAACTCATGTCCCCTGTACTGACAGGAAGATTCTCAAGCACTGTGCCACCAGGGAAGACTTCTGTTTAAATGTTGCTTGAGAGAGGCCTTCTGTCCTTCCGTGATTGCCATATCTTAAGTAATTTTCCACCTTCTTTTTTTTTAACACTTATGTGTTTACTCTAAATCATGTATTACAATTTTTCATTAGTTTAGTTTAATTATTTTGCTATATATTTGCATTGTTGTTTCTGTGTTGCTAGACTAAAGCTCTGTGGGGTCAGGATCCTGCTTTCAGTTCACTACTGCACCCCGAGTGCCTATTGGAATGCTTGGTACTTCCACACTCATTCAGCATTTACTGAGCACCTACTATGTGCCAGGCACTCTTTTATGCACTGAGGACACAGCAGTGAACAAATAGAAGAAAACTGCTGCTCTCCTGGGTCTTATACACTAGAGGGGACAGGAGAGGCAGGCAATAAACAACTAACATAAAAACAAAATAATGAAATCATATAGAATGTTAGACGTTTACTAGGGCTCTTCCTAACAACCAAGGCTAAAAGCTAAAGAGAATAGGAGTGTGTGGGGTGTGTGTGTGTGTATTGGGTGTGGAAGGTCACTTAACAGCGTGAATAACATCGTTTGCCCCATCATGGTGGAGTACAGTCAGGTGAGTTTGCGTTTTGGCCTGCCTGGCATTCATTCCCCTTTCTTCTGGAAACAGCATCCCAAGTTTTTTGGGGGACCTCTCCCTACCCCACTGGATATAGGCTTGGTAGGCCTGTCAATCACAGCCCCTGCCCTCTCCCAGCCAACAGGTGGCACTGGACCCAGGGCCTTCTGAACCTGAGTCCTAAATGGAGAGACAAAAAGATTTAAAAACCGAAGTTTATTCATTCTGATGAAATGACTCTTCATTCCTCCCACCCAGACCCTTGAAGCTGCCCTGCTTCCTGTTCTTTCCAATCACGTGTCTCACTTTTCCTTTTATCTGACACCACACCACAGTCCCTCCATACATTCTTTCCTGTTTACAAAAGTCTTTGTTGCTTGCAGCCAGAGATCCTGACTTCTGCTGACCCATGCTGAGTGCATCAGTACAAACTGATACAGCTGCAGACCAGTTCTCTTGTTTGTTGGGGGGTGAACCTGGACCTCAACTTCCATGTCAGTAAAATGAGAACAATAATAGCATGTTCCTTACAGGGTTATTTTGAGGATTAAAAGACCTGAAGTGTTCGCATGTCAAAGTGATATCACCGTCCTGGCAGTCTGGCCCTCATCCCCCATCCTCTTCCTAACCTCTCACACAAGTTCAGGAGGACCTGTGGTGAAGCAGGGACAGCAGGCCCCCACAGAGGTTGCTATGGGAACCCCGCTACTTGTGCAGTATCCTGGGGGTGCCTGCAGATGCCATGGGGTTGGCTTCAATGATCCTGCCTTTTGGAGCAGAAAGGCCCAGCTCTTCCCCTCCCACCAGGTCCCGACTCAGCTCAATTCACAGAACTACAAACAGAGCATCTGTGCAGCTTGGGAAGACAGGCAGAGGAACATACTTCGTACAGCTCTTGGCTTCCGGGCTCAGGGGAGGCTGGCAGGGAGGAAGATCATCCCTCAGCTCTGAATTCTCAGACTGGAAACAAACCTTCAGAAGCCATGTAGTCGATCAATCCAACAACAAACCTTCAGTGAGTCACTTCTGGGAGCCCAGCACCAAACTGGGTAGGCAGTGAGAGGGATGGAATATCAGAAAACACTAGTGGAAGGATGTCAGTGAAAATAAAAATAGAAATTAAAAATGGCAGCCACAGTTATCATTTGTGGAGCACCCACCACGTATTAGCCACTCTGCAAAGTTCTCTCCATGCATCTCTGTAGCCAATACTGTCAACTCTGCCCAGAGGCATTCGTGGGTCCTTTCACCCCCATGGAGGCTGAGCTCAGAGAAGCTACAGTGCATAGCCCAGTAGTCCCCAGCCAGGAAAGATCACCTGGTATGATCTGACCATCGTACAGACCAATTCATTTATTCACTCACTCCCAGGAGTTAGTTGAGTACTCGCATGTTTTGGACTCTGTACTGGATATGCCTGGAGTCCAGTGGAAGCAGCTCGTGTGTACACAGGTGACAATGGTACTGGTGAGGCCCAGAGAAAGCACAGGGAAAGCAGTGGGATGGGACAACGGCAATGCCTTGAATGGCAGGGTGAAGTGGGGAGATGGTGGCTGAACTGGGCCTTCGTGAAGGATGGCTGTGTGATGGTTTAGCAAAGGAAAGGGTGGAGGTGGAGGAGGGGATTTCACATGGAGAGTCGGCAGGGGCAGCTTCTCCCTGGAGTTCCCTGGCTGGAGCCTGAGTGCCTGGGACTCCAAGCCAGGAGCTGAAGCTAGATTGCAAAGGGCCTTATATGAGATTCCAAATGATTTGAATTATATCTGGTAGGAAAGCGGAGCCCTCTGCAGGGTTTTAAGCAGGGAGTGATGTGGACAGATTTGCCTGATACCCAGGCCACCTCTGTCCTTGTGTGTAGGATGGACTGAAGGCTGGACCAGAATGGGGGCAGGGATCCAGCCAGGCCGGGGTTAAAAGGACTAGGGCTGTGGCAGGGTGGCAAAGAGGGACAATTAGGAGAGACATTTCAGAGATGGAAGGAGTAGACCCTCGTTGACAGTAGGCTAAGGACAGAATTACGTTCCTTGCCAGAAAACTCCGAGTGTGTCTCTGTAGTGATTGCGTGTACAGGTGTGTGTCTATCGACATGTCTGTCACATACATGCACGCCTACATGTGAGGATGCTGTCTGGATGCACTTTGGGGGCCATGTATGCTTCCGTGTGTGTGAGCAGCGGTTTGCGCTCAGGCACATCTGCACGGCCGTATCTGTGTGTCTGCACCTGTGGCCTGTGTCTGCGCCTGTGGCCCGTGTGTCTGTGCCTGTGGCCCGTGTGTCTGTGCCTGTGGCCTGTGTGTCTGTGCCTGTGGTCTGTGTGTCTGTGCCTGTGGCCTGTGTGTCTGTGCCTGTGGCCTGTGTGTCTGCGCCTGTGGCCTGTGTGTCTGTGGCCTGTGTGTCTGTGCCTGTGACCTGTGTGTCTGTGCCTGTAGCCTGTGTGTCTGCGCCTGTGGCCCTTGGGTCTGTGGCCTGTCTGCGCCTGTGGCCTGTGTGTCTGTGCCTGTGGCCTGTGTGTCTGTCCCTGTGGTCTGTGTGTCTGTCTGCTGCTCCCAGTGTGGCTGAGAGTCCCTCCCCTTGCCCCTTGCTGTGCTCCAGGCTCAGTGCAGGATTCTGTGTGCCAGGCACCCCCAGGGACTTAAACTGATTTAGAGGCTCCCAACTGCTGATGCGAGCTGCATCTTCCATCCCTGTTTGATGCTGCAACACGAACCCCAAGGCAGTTCTTCAAAGGGAGCGACTGGGCATGGACAGCAAGAAAGTAAACATCAGGATTAAACCTGTGCACTCACTCCGCTCCTGCTACAGCGCTGGCCCAGTGAACTCCGCCGACTGCATTTTCCCCAGGCCGGGATCCTGGGGGCTGAGAGGCTTCTGGGAAGGGCTTGCGGGAGATGGTGGGGACTCCACAGCTTGGGGAAACAGGCAGCCAGTGGGCCTGCCCCCAGGGCCATAGACAGAGGGCCCTCCCTTTCACCAAGTGAGTCCAGGGTGAGGGCATCCAGGCCAAGGAGAGAATTTTGCTGAGGTGTGAGAGGGGAACTGCAAAGACCCTGCAGTGCCTCCAGGCCTCGGGGCTTGTGTGGGAAGCCTGCTTCGGGCTGCAGGGCCAGGCAGGTTCTGTGAGTGAGCAACAGCCCTGGAAGAATTCAACCAAACTGGGTGTGCTGGAGCTGAAGAGCCCCAGAAAATCTTTCTAAGATCCTTTCGACCCAGGTGGCAGGTTGCCTGTGGAGGCTGCCCAGATGCCCCTTCAGTGAGGGACCTGCCGGGAGGGTTGTAGCAGGCCCAGCGCTCAGCCCCTTCAGGAGAGCCTCAGTTGCAGAGGGAAACCCTGCCCAAGATCCCTCCTTTCCCCCCCATGGCCCACATCCAGCTACTGACAGAGTGTAAAGATCTGGCCATTGCAGTCCAAGTCAGGAAAACGCTGAGGGGTGGATCAAAGCTCCAGAGCTTCTCCGAGGGATTGCCTGAGGCCGTCGTGGGCTGAACCTCAGCCTGAACTTTCCCTTTGCCCCGTCCCCTTCCTTCACTCCCTCTCACTGGTGTGGATCCCAAGGACCCTGTCCAAGGAAGTTTCTGCTCACCAACACCACTCAACTCCATCTCAGAGTCCACTGCTTGCCACTTTGGGCGGCATGTTGTCTTTCCATACTTCTCTTCCCTCACTCCCACCTCTTTTTCAGGTAAACTCTTTTGCCAAAAGGTGCAAAACTTGATGAAGTATGTACAACTCAAACCTTTGCACCTAGCTTATAATTGTCACCCAGATCAGGAAACAATTTTACCAGCACCCCCAGACTCCCTTTGTGCTCCACTCCTTCCCAAAGGGAACCACTCTCCTGACTTCTGACACCATAGACTTAAGGCTTGCTTGTTTCTGAACTTTAAATTAATGGAATCATATAGTACATACTCTTATGTGTCTGGCTTCTTTCACTCAACCTTGTGTTTGTGAGATTCACGCACGTTGTTACAGGTAACAGGAGTTCATTCATTCTCATTGTTCCATACACGTCCACTGTCTACATTACTACATTTAATTTATCCATTCACTGTTAAGGGTAGTTTGGGTAGTTTCAAGTTTGTGACTGTTACAAATAGCTCTACAATAAACATTCTTGTGCATGACTTTTGGTGCTTTATAAACAAATTTCTGTTAGATACATATCTAGGCTCTGGATTTCTAGGGTAACTATGAATACGTCCATCTTTAGTGGCACTTCTGAACTGTTTTCCAAAGGGGCTGTACTAATTTACCCTTTCGCCAGCAGCATAGGAGAGTTCCAGTTGCTCCACATCCTTACCAACACCTGACATTGTCATTCTTTTTAATTTTCACCATTTGGGTGCAGTTCTAATTGGAATTTCCCTGATGGCTAATGAGGCTGAGTGTCTTTTCATGCTTATTAACCATTTGGAGATCCTCCTTTGTGAAGTGGCTACTCTAAGTTTTTTACCTATATATTTACTGGGTTTTTTTGCCTTATTGATTTGTAGGAGCTCTTTATATATTCTGTATACAAGTCTTTTGTCAGATCCCATTGCTCCTTTTTTTTTTTTTTTTTTTTTTGAGATTCAAATGCCCCCAAAGGAGGGGAGGGGGAAAAGGTGGGGGTGAAGAAAGGTGAGGCCCAGCATCACCAATACCTGTGTGGTACCAAATTGCTTTCTCCTGTCTGGGCTTGGGGAGCCCTTCCAGAAAGAGGCCTCCTCAGTGAGGCTGCATTTCCCTTGCTCTTCTCAGCCTTCTCTCAGCTGGGAGAAACTGAAATACAAAAGAGGGCACACAGAGAGGAGCCAGGAGTGAAGATCTGGAGTTTTCACAGCAGAGGAGAGGAACCCCGGGGAAGAGTTTGACCTCTCCCTCTGCCTTCTGGGCACTAATACGTGGTGAGCATCAAAAAACAAAAACCCAACAAACAAAAAAGGGACTTCCCTAGAGGTCCAGGGGTTAAGACTCTGCGCTTCCACAGCAGGGGGCACAGCAGGGGGCATCGCTTGCCACACACGGCCAAACA
The DNA here is from genome assembly GCA_004363435.1 of Platanista minor. Taxonomy (NCBI): domain Eukaryota; kingdom Metazoa; phylum Chordata; class Mammalia; order Artiodactyla; family Platanistidae; genus Platanista; species Platanista minor. The sequence goes on along the minus strand of RJWK010041641.1, from coordinate 10,471 downwards.
AACAAACAACAAAAGTGGTGAGCATCTACTGTCTGCCTCTGAGTGAGGAGATGTGGGAGGACTGCAGGAGCTTCCAGGCTCAGGACACCTGGCCAGGGGACTGGAAGAGACTGTAGCACCTTTTCTTTCCAGAGAGACAGTGTACTGCGCCCAGGGGGGCACTGGAGAAGGATATAAGAAGGAAAACCCAGGGCTTCCCTGGTGGCGCAGTGGTTGAGAGTCCACCTGCCGATGCAGGGGACACGGGTTCGTGCCCCGGTCCGGGAGGATCCCACATGCCGCGGAGCGGCTGGGCCCGTGAGCCATGGCCGCTGAGCCTGCGCGTCCGGAGCCTGTGCTCCGCAACGGGAGAGGCCACGACAGTGAGAGGCCCGCGTACCGCAAAAAAAAAAAAAAAAAAAAAAAGAAGGAAAAACCAGGGCCCAGAATGTGTTGGGGGATGATGTCCCCTAGGTGGACAGGACTCCATCTTCTTCATTCCCACATCCCTGGCCCTTAGCAAAGTAAGTGCCCCAGATTTGCCCAGCAGAAAGTAAGAGACATGTAGAATTTCCTGAAAGTAAGCTCTGTGAGAGGAGGGCCTGTAGGTGCTCATTAGAATGAGTTGAATGAATGAAGTTCAGAATGCCATGTAAATAATAATAGCTCCATTTCTTGAGCCTCTAGCAGGAGTCAGGCACATTTACATACTAGTAGCTCATTTAATACAGTAAGTAGTTTCAGTTTACTTAACTTGCCCAAGGTCACTAAGCTGGAATCCACACCCAGCCTGCCTGACTGCCCAGTGCAATTTCCCCCTAAGCCAGGCAGCTTCTCATTAGGGGAGCCAGAGAGGGCAGCTGTCCAAGGTCTTCCACATGCAGGAAACCCACGCTCTCCCTTCCAGGTGAGGGATTACAGACACCAAATCAGAGGGGCTCTGAGTAAAGGGGGTGGATAAAGGTGAAATGACAGGCACTATTCCTCTTATCCTGCCTATAACCTCCCTCAGGCTCCCTCCCTCCCTTCCTTTCTGCCACACTTACTGAGCACCTACTGTGTGCCAGGCCCTGCGCTAGGACCAAAGTGAACACAATAGACACAAAAATCCTGCCTTCACGCAGTTTAGGCTCAAGTGGTGAACACAGGAGACAGTCATTAATCAAGTGACTACGTAATCAGGAATGGAAGGGATGGTGGAGATATTCACCCGAGCTTGCTCTCCCTGAGGCAGACACTGCCCCCAGCACAGGAGGAAGCCCAGCGTTGGCTGAGTTGTGTTCCCAGAGGCCTTTGTGTTGCTGGGTGAGCCTGAGCTGCAGGCTGCTGTTGCCAAGCACCCAGAAGACACCCCTCCCCTTCCTGGCTTTTGTTTCGTGAAAACACATTTTCAGAGGAATTATGCTGCATTGTCTGAGAGAGGGAGGGCTGGGAGGGGGCAAGACGGAAACAGCTGGAGTAGAGAATTGGGAAGCTTCTCCCAAGCAGAAAAGGGGGCAGGTTTGGGAGGTGGGGACTGTGCCGTGGGGGGACCTTGGACAGGAGTGGCCTTCGGGCACCCTACTTGTCACGCAGGCTCCCAAGCTTCGCAAAGATGCAAATAGTACCCTACACACACACACACACACACACACACATACACACACACACACACACACACATACATACACACACACACACACACGCTTGGCAGGGACATCCTAGACATTCCAGTCTTCAGGGTCTAGGAAATCTGGACACAGCCATTACCTGTGGCTTCCAGGGTAGAATATAGACCAGAGGACCTAGCCTGACCAATGTGGATTCTCTAGGAGCCCCAGTGTCCAATGAGATGGAGTTTCTCACCCCCGAGATCACCCCCGGCTCCTCACCCGGTTCTCCCCACTTCACGTTCAAACTCTTACCTGGCTTCTGGACAGTCATGTTCTGTCTAACCGCCCTCACTGATCCTCCACCCATTCCCTAACTCCGGGGCTGACCTCTGTCCACAATCCACGTCTGCTTTTCCAGCATCTTCCCCCATGTCTGAATCATGGAGACAGGGATGACACTCTGGGAGCGATGGGGGTGTGATAATAGCACTACACGTTGGGAGGTTGTGAGGATTCAATGAGACAATCCATGTGCAGCATTTCGTGCTGCGCCCGGTCCATGGAAAATGCCCCCAAAACGTGAACGATTGTTATTAACAATCTCTCCAGGCAGAGGGAAACGAGCATGCAGGCGCACAGGCGTGGAAAGGCATGGCATGTCCAAACAGTTTTATGACAAACAGTGGGTGCAGTGCTGGACTCACGTGAAGGTAGCCAAAGAAGGAAGGGACCTACCGTCTAGACCATGTACATGACCACATGCACCATGCTAAGGGGTTTGCAAGTTATTCCAGCAGGCCATGGGAGGTACTGGTGTCTTTTAGGCAGGGATGTGTATTTCAGAGGGCCCACTTGGCCACAGCGTGGAGGATGGATGTGACTGGGGAGAGACTCAAGGACGTGCCATGGCACACCACTGACCCTGGGTGATGAGGATGGCACTTCAGTATCTGGGCAGGTAACATAAAGAGAAGGGGAGTCTAACCTATTTTCCAACAACACCTCACTTTTAGTGAGTAAGCAACTTTAGAATCATGTTAATTGTACTGTCAGGGAGGTGATACAGCAGGAGAGGGGGAAAAAAGACTGTAAAGAGATTGCAAAAGAGAAAATCCACTGATGTGGCTCTGTAGGTGACACTGATTCAAGGACACAGAAGTGTCAAAGTTTCTGAAATCCTGACACCTCCCCTCCCACCCCATGCTCCACCCACTGACCTGAGGAGGTCTATTCCTCAGCCTGTGTATTATTTAGGACTCTGCTTTGCAAGCAGCAAAACAAACAAAACTCTGCTCAAACGGACTTAAACAGTAAAGGGAAGTGATTGACTTGCAAAACTGAAAAGCCAGAAGTAGGCCAGCTTCAGGTGAAGCTTGATCTAGTGACTCAAACAATGTCATCTAAGACCTGGTCTCCCTCTGTCCTGCCACCTACAATTTAGGCTTCAAACTCAGGCCTCACTTAGAGGACCTCCAGCAGCTCCAGGCTTTCCCCTCACAATTTTAAATGGCTGCATTGGGGCCTGACTTCACATCCTTACCCTACTCTTTCCAAGCCAAGGAGGAGTCTGTCTTCTGGTAGAAGAATTCCTCTTTCCCCCAAAGCCTGCCGTTCCCCCTTTCCTCCTTGCTGTTGGCACTGAGAGCTTATACACCATCCCCAAACCAATCAAAGGAGGGGGGGGGCTGGGATACAAAGTTGCCTAAGGACCCAGCCCCTCCCGCCCCAATCACTCAAACCACATGAAAGACAAAGGAGAAAGGGTAGCTTCTCAAAGGAAACTGCCCTCAAGAAGTGGGGTATGGACATGGGGCCACCATGATGTCACCTCCTCCGTGTGTCTTCCTTACCTTCCATGCCCCCTCCTCTCAGACTCTGGGGCTCCCATCCTTTAAGTAGAGGGGCCTCACAGTGCTGTCTTAGGTCTTCTCTCTCCCAAGCTGTCTCTTCTGCCTTCCCTGACCAACCATTTATTGATGACTACTGAATCCCCATGGCCAGTCCAGATGTCACTCCTGTGCCCTGAAACCGTAGCTCCAGCTGCTTCTGGGCCTGTCCACTTGGAGGTGGCCCAGAACCCCACATGTCTAAAACCCAACTCATTCTCACTTCCCCGAGCCCCGTGGCCCCCAACCTGATTCCCTGTTTGTGTTCATCATCTCGGCGAGGGGGGTGGGGGTGCCTCTGCCTGCAGTGGCTTGAAGCAGGATTTCGGTTCCCAGCCAGAGATTGAAGTCAGGCTGCATCAATGACAGCACTGAGTCCTAGTCACTAGACCAGTGGCCAGTGACAAGGTCCTGGCCCATCAGCTTTGTAGAAATGAATTCCCACAAAGATGGAAAGTAGTGAAACAAGCAAAGTGTTTATTATGAGGAAAAAGAGTACATGTGGATAGACACAAGGGCAGGCTCAGAGAGAGTCTCGGCCTCATGGTAGCTTGAATCATTTACATGGGGCATTTCTTCGGCCAATCATCTTGATTTGCCTGTGTTCTGAGTCTGTATTTGGTATATCTCGGGGTCCTCCCATGTGTGTGCCCACAAATCTTAGCCAAGATGGATTCCAGTGAAGAGGCCTATGGGTAGGTTGACATCACTTACTGTGAGGTGATGCCCCCTCCCTTTTGACCTCCAAGGAGCCTTTCTGCGCATGTGTAGTCAGGAGGGTCTCCTTGACCTTTAGAATAAGAACTATGTGCTCTCTTATCTGGGCAGAGCTTAGCTCCTCCTCCTCTTCATCTTGGAGTATCTGTCCACAGGGGACAGACTCCAGCTGTTCAGCCTGGGGCCTACCTATCTCCTGCCTCACTCTCACCATCACCACTGAGCTGGATCATCCCTGACTCCTTCCCTCCCTCATGCCCCAAGTTTAGTCAAGCCCCAGGCCATAAATCTCTCTGGACTTCATCTCTTTCTTTCTAGCCCTACCGCCTTGCTCATGTTAGGTGCTCAGGAAGTCCTGGGTGACCATTGGTCTCTATTTTAGCCAAGGCGCCATCCCCCATGCTGCAGGACCTTCTCACTGCTCCCTCCGCCCTCTTTGTGAATGAAAAATATTGTCTACCGTATCAGTAAGCAAAAGATGTTGCAGCCATCAAGCCATCACATTACAGCTGCCCTGACGGTGCACCCTGAGGAGACTCAGGATGAGAAAGCACAGGACACTGGCCCCAGAGAGCTGAGGTGCACATCAAAGGAATGACGTCAGTGAGCCCAGACTCTTGCATCTTCCCATACACAGAAAAGCGCTGAATTCCTTAACTTGAGATATCTGGTTTCTCTTAATTAACAGTAATTTTTTGATGTCCTGCCTACTTGGTCCCTGTTGCACAAACTCCTATGTATCCTGGCTCCCTGCTTGCCTCTTCAGATAGTTCTGTCCCTCAGAACTATCTGAGATGCTGTTCCCAGGCTTAAGTCCTCAGCTTTGTCTACGGAATAAAACATAACTCTCAACTCTCAGGTTATGCACTTTTTTTCAGTTGACACCTTGTGACTTTGTCCTGAGGGCAGGGTCTGTGTCATGGTCACTGCTGCAATGGCCAGAGCCCAGGACTTAAAGATTTCCACCAAAATGTGTGGATAGAACAAATAAATGGATGAATGATAGAGAAAAAGGTGAGGGAACTCTTCTTAGGAAAAAGAGCCAACCTCCCTGTAGGCCTGGACAACAGGAGGGGACTCTGACCGACAGCCTGTGCAGTCTCCAGCGTTTGGACACCCCCTTACCCATGCTCATCATGCGGCGGGTTGCCTCCCGTGGGCAGGGCATTGCAGAGAGGCTTCTGGTGAGAGGTGGCCACCCAAGCAGAGGATTCCTGAAGACCCTTCAAATCTCCAGATTCTGGGCTTCCAAGAGTTCAGCTTCTCCTGTCAGCTCAGTACAGTTGGTCCCAGTGACCTCTTGGAGCAGCTGTAAGCTGAATTTCTCCATTTCTTGTTCAAATTCACCGGAAAACTAGCATCTCTACAGGGGTCCCGGGAACTAAGTGTGCTTGTTCCTGTCCCACCCTAGTCACGGGTGGTGGGCATGTGGGCCCACGACACCTAGGATTTCAGCTGCCGCAGCAACATTAAAGTTGTGTCAGGGAGAAGGCAAAATGTGCCTGCTTGGCTCTAAAAAACTCACAAAGTTTATTAACCTTCTGTGACTTGGCAAAGACGGCAAGCTGGTGGCAGACACACAAATGTGGAAATAGGTATGTGGCTTCGTGACTTGGTTTTCTCTATGAGGTTGCTGTACATTTATAGGCAGAGACTTGCTCTTATCTCTCTTGTTAAACAAGGCGTCCTTTGGCCCTCGACAGGCTTGGAAAGAAAGGTAACCAAGTTTTCTTCTGCTCCTGCCTGGGCTGGTCGCTGCACTGGGCTCTCCCAAACATTGTCTTATTTAAGCCTCATAGAAACCCCGAAAACGAACATCCTCGTCATCCTGATTTTACGGATGAAGAGACAAAGGCCCAGAGAAGTCCTCTGACTTACCCAGAGGTTGAATGATTAAGGAGTGGCAACACTGGGACCTGAATGCAAATCTGTTTTCCCCATAGCTCTAGAGGCACCAGGCTGACAACACAATCATGTTTAGATCTGAGGGCCTTGGTAACCCATGTCCTAGGGATTTATCACACTTCTTTTGACTGTCCCCCAAGGAAAAGCCTGAGTAGCAAACCTTATAGAACAGCCCAGTGCTTTCTGTTTGCAAGAAAATAATACATATTGGGTTGGCAAAAAGTTCGTTCGGGTTTTTCTGTAAGCTGTTATGGAAAAACCCGAACGAACATTTTGGCCAACCCAGTATATACCATACTAGATTCTCTGTCAGATTTCTCCTTATGTGGTCCACCTTTTATTGTGCTGGGTTTTGTTTTTGTTTTGTTTTTTTTAACATCTTTATCGGGGTATAATTGCTTTGCAATGTTGTGTTAGTTTCTGCTGTATAACAAAGCGAAGCAACTATATATATATATACATATATCCTCATATCCCCTCCCTCTTGCATCTCCCTCCCACCATCCCTATCCCACCCCTCTATGTGGTCACAAAGCACAGAGCTGATCTCCCTGTGCTATGCGGCTGCTTCCCACTAGCTAGCTATTTTACATTAGGTAGTGTATATAAGTCCATGCCACTCTCTCACGTCGTCCCAGCTTACCCTTCCCCCTCCCCATGTCCTCAAGTCCATTCTCTACGTCTGCATCTTTATTCCTGTCCTGCCCCTAGGTTCTTCAGAACCATTTTAATTTTTTAGATTCCATATATATGTGTTAGCATGTGGTATTTATTTTTCTCTTTCTGACTTACTTCACTCTGTATGACAGACTCTAGGCCCATCCACCTCACTAAAAATAATTCAATTTTGTTTCTTTTTATGGCTGAGTAATATTCCATTGTAGATATGTGCCACATCTTCTTTACCCATTCATCTGTCGATGGACACTTAGGTTGCTTCCATCTCCTGGCTATTGTAAATGGTGCTTCAATGAACATTGTGGTACATGACACTTTTTGAATTATGGTTTTCTCAGGGTATATGCCCAGTAGTGGGATTGCTGGGTTGTATGGTAGTTCTATTTTTAGTTTTTTAAGGAAACTCCATACTGTTCTCCATAGTGGCTGTATCAATTTACATTCCCACCAACAGTGCAAGAGGGTTCCCTTTTCTCTGCACCCTCTCCTATGCTGGGTTTTTTTTTTTTTTTTTTTTTTAAATGCAAAGAGGTACCAAGAAACAAACCAAGCATGAGTTATAACCTCCTCGGTCAAATTAGCCTTTGTTGACATTAAAAAAAATTATTAACTATACTTATTTCATCATTTTATAATATATACATGTATCAAATCATGTTATATACCTAAAACTAATACAATGTTATATGTCAATTATATCTCAATAAAACTGGAAAATAAGTTAAATTTAGAAAATTCAAACAGCAGGAAATTTAAAAAATTAAATGCCACTCCCCTCTATTCCTCTCCTAAAGGCAATCTTTCTAACATTTTCTTGGGATTCCTTCCAGTAAAAAAGAACATATGTAATATGATATGGATGACTCAGTTTTGTTTTTCACACAAATGGGGTCGTATGATACTCCTGCAGCTAATTCTTTTTCACCCAATAACACATTTGAGAGAATCTTTCCATTTCAGCACAAAGCCACCTTTCTGTTCCTTGAACACATAGCATTCATCGTATTCTTTGCTCATTGAGAAATCTGGTTTAGGATCTTTTTCTTATCACACTCTTTATATATTAATCAGTTTTTGGTCAACTTTATGGGCTCCAAATACGTCTTCCTTGTTTTTTACTGTTCAATTTCAAATACATGTTGGCATTTCTTGTTTCTAGAGGTAGGTCAAACGATTGCCTCACAGGGACTGCAGGGGCTGTATTGGTTTTCTACTGCTGCAGTAACAAACTTCCACAAACTTAGTGGCTTAAAACAAATCAAATGTACTATGTTACAGCTCAGGAGGTTGGCCGGCTACTAAGGCGGGTTGGCGGGGCTGCATTCCTCCCAAGGCGTTGGGGGTGGTGCAGAGAATCCGCTCCCTCACCTCTTCCAGCTTCCAGGGATCACCTTGGCTCGTGGTCCCTTCCTCCACCTTCAAACCCAACAGTGCAGCATCTGCTTCCCTCTCTGGCCTCTGCTTCCACTCTCACATCTTTTCTCTCTGTCTGAGCCTCCTGATTCCCTCTTCAAAGGATCCCTATCCTTGCATTGGGCCTATCCACATCATCCAGGATAATCTGCCCATCTCAAAATCTTTAGTTTAATCACACATTCACAAATTCCAGGCATTAGGACAGGGAATCTGTGTGTGTGTGGGGGTGGGGTGGGGCATTATTCAGGGAAGAAGCGGAGGAGGGGGGTGGGAGGGAGGGGCAATAGTATGGCTGGCTCCAAGGAAAAAGCATAGCCATGCCTCCATCTCTGGAACTCTGGAACGCTCTACACTTCGTGTGACCTAAGCCTCATCACAGACCTCTTCTTGCGACCCCACCTAAAAGGCCACATCCCTGCTCTTCAAGGCCTGTCACATCGCCATGTATGCTTCGTATTCGCCTCCCCGCCATAGGGCACAGGAACAGCTTATGGAAATCAGGCACCTGTGCTAGGAAATTAACACTCCCGCATGGGTCTTCCCTCCTCACCAGGTTATAACCTCCTGGAAGCCAGGGGCCAAGACCTAGGCTTCCGTTGTTGTTGTAGTCCACTCAACGTGCCTGGCACAGCACCTCATGCGATTGCAGAGAAAAGGAAGGAAGGAAAAAAGGAAGCGAGGGAAGCAGCTGCTTCGCTCAGGCCCAGCAGTTCTCCTTGTTGAGTCCTGGGCAAACCGTGCTCCCTCCCTCCTCACCTGGGCTCCCCCTGCCCTGGGGCCCAGCTTGACTCCACTTGCCCCTCAGGTGACTTGGGTCTTTTCAGAGGACACTGTCCACAGGCAGATCCTAGAGCCACCTGGGAGCAAAGACTCTGCAGGAAGATCATGCCCTAGTTTCTCTTTAGGAGAACGCTGGAAACATGAGAGTGATAAAGACATTTACCATGAAGTTGAACCTCTTTGGGGGTTCTGCTGCAGCAGAAGGATGAGGGGGGCAAGGGGCAGTTTCTGACATGGGGAAGAGGGTCAGCTGTTGTGTCTCGTTCAGGTACTTCATCTCAGAGGCAGGGGAATGGACTGGATGACTTCTCAATATTCTTTCCAGCCTGACATGGTCATAACTGCCATATTCCCACCCCTGCAAAGCTGCCTCAGGCCTCTTACTCTGAAACCTCCAGCCTTGAGACCTTCCTGGGCAAATGGCCATGACATTTTTTTCCCTCCTGATTGTAAAAATAGCACTTATCTCTTACTACCAAAAAAAAGACAAATTCAGAAAAGCTTAAATAAACAGGAAGATATGATATCCATAATCCAGATATTCAGAGGGAACCATGGTTGGCATTTAAGCCTATTTCCTTTTGTGTAATTATGACTCCTGTGAAAGCCTTCTTTCTGGGGTCTTCTGGGGAGAGGGTGTCAAGAGATCAACTTGCTACCTCTGTGTGTCCCCAGTGGGCACATGCTGTGCATGACCCATGCTGCTTTGTCCAAGCCCAGCCTTTCTCCGAGGTGCCCCTGGGACCTTAAGAAAGATTTCAGTTCTGCACTGAATGAGAACAGATCTGGGGTCCTATTTGGCAGGGATGGGAGGGAAGGTGGTGTAGGTTGTTGCATGAACCTCCCCAGGGTCTCCTACTGGGATCTCTTGCCCCCTTCTCCTCTCTTTCAGTTGCCTCTCTGACTCTTCACCTCCTTCTGCTCAGAAATCCAGCTCATCCCCTTCTGGGAATGACCTCTCTCCCTCAAACAAGTGAGGAATTCTTGAAACGACTCCTATGCCTCCCACATTCCCAGCCTCTGGCTTTGAATGGCCATGTCTTTTTCCTATGCCGCCAGCTGCTGCTGCTCCAGCAGAGGAGAAACAGGTTTTCTGGGGAGGTAGGGTGCAGGGGAGGAAGGGGAAGCACTGTGCTCTGGGGTACAAATGTGGGAGGTGGGGAATGGGGTGTGTCTTCCACGTAAATGGCAGCTGCTTCACCCAACATTGCATCTAAAACAGAACCTACCTTGCTACCCCAAGATTAATTTCTTCCAGGGGAAAAAACCCCCCACAACCATACAAATAATATTTGAACCGCATAAGAAATTAATATTCTTCCTACTACTGTACTTGTAACTCTATTTCCTGTGAGCAAACACCCTGACCTTATTGGTGGAAAGAACATCTACCTCCTCTCTGTCAAGGTTAGATGACAAGATATCCTTCAGTAACTTGACAAAAAAGCATATGGCTTTAATTGCTTGGAAGGGAAATAGGGGTGGGTGTGGGGTAGCAGGGAGGGCAGGGTGAGAAGC
>RJWK010041640.1:0-19488 GCA_004363435.1 Platanista minor | reverse complement strand
TTTTTTTTTTTTTTTTTTTTTTTTGCGGTACACGGGCCTCTCACTGTTGTGGCCTCTCCCACTGCGGAGCACAGGCTCTGGATGCGCAGGCTCAGCGGCCATGGCTCACGGGCCCAGCCGCTCTGCAGCACGTGGGATCCTCCCGGACCGGGGCACGAACCCGTGTCCCCTGCATTGGCAGGTGGACTCTCAACCACCACGCCACCAGGGAAGCCCTTGTGTTTCTTTATTTTCATTTTGGATGATCGGTCCCTTGGTGAAAGTGGGGTGTTAAAGTTCCCTACTATGATTGTGTTACTGTCAATTTCCCCTTTTATGGCTGTTAGCATTTGCCTTATGTATTGAGGTGCTCCTATGCTGGGTGCATAAATATTTACAATTGTTATATCTTCTTCCTGGATTGATCTCTTGATCATTATGTAGTGTCCTTCTTTGTCTCTTGTAATAGTTTTTATTTTAAAGTCCATTCTGTCTGATATGAGAATTGCTACTCCAGCTTTCTTTCGATTTCCATTTGCATGGAATATCTTTTTCCATCCCCTCACTTTCAGTCTGTATGTGTCCCTAGGTCTGAAGTGGGTCTCTTGTAGACAGCATATGTACGGCTCTTGTTTTTGTAACCATTCAGCCAGTCTATGTCTCTTGGTTGGACCATTTAATCCATTTACATTTAAGGTAGTTATCAATATGTATGTTCCTATTACCAGTTTCTTAATTGTTTTGGGTTTGTTATTGTAAATCTTCTCGTTCTCTTGTATTTCCTGCCTAGAGAATTGCCTTTAGCATTTGTTGTAGAGCTGGTTTGGTGGTACAGAATTTTCTTAGCTTTTGCTTGTTTGTAAAGGTTTTAATTTCTCCATCGAATCTGAATGAGATCCTTCCTGGGTAATCTTGGTTGTAGGTTTTTCCCTTCATCACTTTAAATATGTCCTGCCACTCCGTTTTGGCTTGCAGAGTTTCTGCTGAAAGATCAGCTGTTAACCTTATGGGGATTCACTTGTATGTTAATTGTTGCTTTTCCCTTGCTGATTTTAATATTTTTTCTTTGTATTTAATTTTTGATAGTTTGATTAATATGTGTCTTGGTGTGTTTCTCCTTGGATTTATCCTGTACAGGACTCTCTGCGCTTACTGGACTTGATTGACTATTTCCTTACACTTATTAAGGAAGTTTTCAACTATAATCTCTTCAAATATTTTCTCACTCCCTTTCTGTCTCTCTTCTTCTTCTGGGACCCCTATAATTAGAATGTTGGTACATTTAATGTTGTCCCAGATGTCTTTGAGACTGTCCTCAATTCTTTCCATTCTTTTTTCTTTATTGTGCTCTGCAGTAGTTATTTCCACTATTTTATCTTCCAGGTTACTTCTCCATTCTTCTGCCTCAGTTATTCTGCTATTGATTCCTTCTAGAGAATTTTAAATTTCATTTATTGCGTTGTTCATCATTGTTTGTTTGCTCTTTAGTTCTTCTAGGTCCTCATTCAATGTTTCTTGTATTTTCTCCATTCTATTTCCAAGATTTTGGATCATCTTTATTATTATTGCTCCAAATTCTTTTTCAGGTAGACTGCCTATTTCCCCTTCCATTTGTTTAGTCTGGTGGGTTTTTACCTTGCTCCTTCATCTGCTGTGTAATTCTCTGTCTTCTCATTTTGCTTAACTTACTGTGTTTGGGATCTTCCTTTCACAGGCTGCAGGTTTGTAGCTCCTGTTGTTTTTGGTGTGTGCCCCCAGTGGTTGAGGTTGGTTCAGTGGCTTGTGTAGGCTTCCTGGTGGAGGGGACTGGTGCCTGTGTTCTGGTGGATGAGACTGGATCTTGTCTTTCTGGTGGGCGGGACCACGTCTGGTGGTGTGTTTTGGGCTGGCTGTGAACTTATTATGATTTTAGGGAGCCTCTCTGCTAATGGGTGGGTTTGTGTTCTTGTCTTGCTAGTTGTTTGGCATAGGGTGTCCAGCACTGGAGCTTGCTGGTCATTGAGTGGAGCTGTGTCTTAGTGTTGAGATGGAGATCCCTGGAAGAGCTTTTGCCATTTGATATTACAAGGGGCTGGGAGGTCTCTGGTGGACCAGTGTCCTAATCTCGGCTCTCCCATCTCAGAGGCTTAGGCCTGACACCCCGCCAGAGCACCAAGACACTGTCAGCCACACGGCATCATTTCAGGATCTCAGCAGAAGGAAACAGGTATCATTGCGATAGGAAGGAACCATCACCAACACCCACACCGGGTTACTCTGGCAACAGAACTCCCAGCAATTTCATTCTTGGTACTGAATCTCCTTGTCTACAGCCAAGATATTATCCATCTGAATGACATGGTATAGGTTTACTTAACATCTCTGCAGCTTTGTTTTCTCACCTTCCCTGCAGGGATGAAGAGAGCAGCAGAGGAGTCTTCACTTTTCTCCCCGCACTGGGTCCTTGGAGAACTGGAATGGCATTCACTGCCCTGTGCTTTATGTGCTGAGAATGAGAGTCTGGGGTTGGAGCATTGGATGAGCTGCCCCTAGTCAGGTGTCCACACCCTCACTGCCGTAGGTGGGGAGGCAGATATGGCTGCCAAGACTATACACAGGAGGTTCCCCCACATGGGAAGAAGTTTCAGATCCTGGGCAGAAAGTAAATAAATAGAACCAGTGTCCTCTGCACTGTTTAAAATCCTAAGGTCCATATGACCTATGCTCTGACTTTATACTGTTATTCTATTTATTTATTTTTGGCTGTGTTGGGTCTTCATTGCTGCATGCAGGCTTTTCTCTAGTTGTGGCAAGCGGGGGCTACTCTTCATTGTGGTGCACGGGCTTCTCATTGTGGTGGCTTCTCTTGTTGCAGAGCACGGGCTCTAGGCACGCAGGCTTCAGTAGCTGTGGCACGCAGGCTTCAGTTGTTGTGGCTCAAGGGCTCTACAGTGCAGGCTCAGTAGTTGTGGTGCGTGGGTTTAGTTGCTCCGTGGCACGTGGCATCTGGCATCTCCCCAGACCATGGATCAAACCTGTGTCCCCTGCATTGGCAGGGGGATTCTTAACCACTGTGCCGCCAGGGAAGTCCCTAGATACCTTCTTTCAAGCAGAATTCACCTAGGCAGCACTTTCTTTCTGCCTATTCATGAGCTGTTCTCTAGCTCTGGTATTGTATTTCCAGGTAAGATGATATCTTTCACCTTCTTCTTATATAATGCCCTTGCTTCACAGAGGCTTTTGATTTTATATCTCTCCACAAAAGCAGCTTCTTCTATAATGGCTCCCCCCATACCTGGTTCTTAACAAGTATGTCTGTCCCCTGACCTGTTCCTTCCCCCATCCTAACACGCATACCACATAGCACACATGTTAACTATTTTAACAGTTAACTGCATGTTAACTGCTTCCCCATTAAACTATAACCTCCTTGAGGGTGGATAGTGCCTCTCAATATTTTTTTATCCTCACACATATAATGCAGTTAATAAATGCTAAATGAATGAATGAATGAATGTTGCTTCCTTCTGTATCTTTTGTTCAGCGTTTTTTTGTTTTTTTTGTTTTTTTGTTTTTTTGGTTTCTGTTTTTGCGGTACGCGGTCCTCTCACTGCTGTGGTCTCTCCCGTTACGGAGCACAGGCTCTGGACACGCAGGCTCAGCGGCCATGGGCCCAGCCACTCCGTGGCATGTGGGATCTTCCTGGACCGGGGCACGAACCCGCATCCCCTGCATCGGCAGGCGGACTCTCAACCACTGCACCACCAGGGAAGCCCTTGTTCAGCGTTTTAAGGTAAGAATATGCCCTATATTTTCTGGACCAATTAGTAGGGAAATTTTCCTCTTTTCAGTAAAGAATACTCATTAATTGTCTAATTGGATATGATTCATTTTGTACCATTGTAAAACTTTATAATACCTTCTGAAGTCATAGACGATTCTTTGTCAAGCCACATCCCAATTCTGGTTCAGAAAAAGGTAATTCCTGTACTTACTATCAGAGCTATCACACACTTCTTGAAATGCTATAAAAAAGAAGACAGACACTTCAGTGAAATTTCTTCTCACAAAGACCAAAAACAAACCCTCAAATGAAGCTTCCTGGAGTCTTACATATCTGTCTGATTGCAACTTTTTATTTTCAAGCACAAATGTAAGGGAGTGAAGATTTTAGCTTATGCCGAGGCCAGGTTCACTGTTGGGGTCTGGCTTCTTTGCTGACAGTCAGGCAGTTCCCCAGTGGGTGTCCCCTTTTATGGGGCTGCCACTCAATTTCTGTCAAAAGGTTAGTTGAGAAAAATCATGCCTGTATGCTTTGCCCTGAAGGATGTGTACTATGGCCATCCTGCAGTCAAATCAGTTCCTACCCTATCAGACAGACTACCTTCCTAGAACAAAGCTTTATATTGACTCCTTTTAGTGTTCTGAAATGAAATTCTTGAGACACATAAGCTATCTACACATAAAAAATTTTTTTAAATCAAAATACTATCTTAACTAGAATATAAAGAAGACATAAAAGGAGATTAAGTTATAATACAGTGTGGTATATTTCAATATGAAGTATCAAATGCTGAGCACAGCCACTCCAGAAGGAAAAATGAAGCAGTCAGATGCTTTACCTGTGACAGCTAACCATGCAGGTTGGTAGAGGTGTGTTGTATATGGTGAATAACTTTGGTTTAAATTCCAAACAAAACTGAGAACTTCTCTTGATTCACATAGAAGGTGCATTCCTGAAAAATTCACTGATCAAAAACTGTGCCAATAAATATTTTGGGCATATATACAAAATAAAGTAAGGGTCTACACTAAAAAAAAAGTAGAAACTTTCTCCCCCCAAGTTTTTATTATGAAAAATTTCAAATATATAGAAGAGTGAAAAGGATAGCAAAATGAATACTGGTGTATACCCTTCATCAAAATTCAACTTTTTTCTTTTTCAGAATCATTTGAGAGTGTTTGTAGATATTAAACTTTACTTCATTATGCAGCTTCTACGAATAAGGATATTCTCTTACATATTCACAATACCGCTATCATGCCAAAAAAATTAACAGTAATTTCATAATATTATCTAATATCTAGTCCATGCACAAAATTCTTCAATTGACCCAACCATTACTTTCACAACTGGAATTTTTAAAAATCAGGATCCAATCAACATTCATCTATAGTTTTTATTATGTTTTACTAGTTTCTTTTAATCCAGAACAATCCCTCCACCATTTTTTTCCCCATGACATTAATTTTTTATTTGGAAGAATCCAGGCCAGTTGTCTTGTACCACATTCAGATTCCTGTAACTTCTTGACATACCTACCATTCATCTTTGAAAGCAACTTTGCTTTTCCTTCCTTAGAACTGGAATTATCCATTTATCCAAGGGTCTCTAATTTCTTTTAGTGGGAGATGTATTTAGAAACCAAAATCTGGGAATTAGTTGTGCTCATTGTTTTGAGGGTGTCCCTTTCAGCGAACAGAGGTAAGGATGTGTAGGTAATATTTTGTAATTGAGTTCTTATGCTATTTCTAATTCAAATGAAATATTACAGAAATTCTCCCTTTATTATATATTTTTATCTCTTTTCTTAAGCTAAAAATTTTGGTTTCTAACAACTATTTACTTATTTGCTTTCTTCTGCAACATATAAAATGTACTTTAAAAAATACAGTACCAGTAGTACTACTGACTCTAAACGTTCTGAATCAAGTTCAAGATTTCTTTACAGTTTTGTCCTTAGATTGTATTCCCCTAGGAATGAATTGTCAGAGAACTGTATTTGAAAGTTACTGGAAATAATTCTCCTTGCCATTATGTTTATGTTATGGTGATAGTTAGGTTGATTTGTTTGCATTTAATTTTTTTGCATTTAGTTTTTTCTTTTGATTTAATATCTTAAAAATAGGTGAAACATAAACATAATTTAAAAGTTAAAACTATTTATTCTAATAGAATTACCATATGATCCAGTAATCCCACTCCTGGGCATATACCTGGACAAAATTATAATTCAAAAAGGTACATGCGAGGAGATTGGTTCAAGATGGTGTAGTAGAAGGATGTGTGCTTACTCCCTCTTGGGAGAGCACTGGAATCACAACTAACTGCTGAACAATCATTGACAGGAAGACACTGGGACACCAAAAAAGATACCCTGCATCCAAAGACAGGAGAAGCAGCAATGAGACAGTAGGAGGGGCACAATCACAATAAAATCAAATCCCAAAATCACAGGGTGGGTGACTCAAAAACTGGAGAACAATTATACCACAGAGGTCCACCCACTGGACTGAAGGTCCTGAGCCCCACATCAGGCTTCCCAACCTGGGGGGTCTGTCAGTGGGAGGAGGAATTCCCAGAGAATCAGACTTTGAAGGCTAGCAGGATTTGATTGCAGGACTTTGACAGGACTGGGGAAAACAGAAACCCCACTCTTGGAGGGCACACACAAAGTGGTATGCCCATCAGGAGCCATGGGGAAGGAGCAGTGACCCCATAGGAGACTGAACCAGACCCACCAGCTAGAGTTGGGGGGTCTCCTGCAGAGGCAACGTGTGGCTGTGGCTTACTGAGGGGACGGGGACGCTGGCAGCGGAAGTTCTGAGAAGTGCTCCTTGGCGTGAGTCCCCCTGGAGGGGGGCCACCATTAAACCCACCAAAAAGCCTGTAGCCTCAGTGCTGGGTCACCTCAGGCCAAACAACCAACAGGGAGGGAAATCAGCCCCACCCATCAGCAGACAAGCGGATTAAAGTCTTCCTGAGCTCTGCGCACCAGAGCAACAACCAGCTCTACCCACCACCAGTCTGTCCCATCAGGAAGCTTGCACAAGCCTCTTAGATAGCCTCATCCACCAGAAGGCAGACAGCAGAAGCAAGAAGAACTACAATCCCACAGCTTGTGGAACAAAAACCACATTCACGGAAAGATAGACAAGATGAAAAGGCAGAGGACTATGTACCAGATGAAGGAACAAGATAAAACTCCAGAAAAACAACTAAATGAAGTGGAGATAGGCAACCTTCTAGAAAAAGAATTCAGAATAATGATAGTGAAGATGATCCAGGAGCTCGGAAAAGGAATGGAGGCAAAGATCAAGAAGATGCAAGAAATGTTTAACAAAGACCTAGAAGAATTAAAGAACAAACAAACAGAGATGAACAATACAATAACTGAAATGAAAACTACACTAGAAGGAATCAATAGCAGAATAACTGAGGCAGAAGAACGGATAAGTGACCTGGAAGACAGAATGGTGGAATTCACTGCTGCAGAACATAATAAAGAAAAAAGAATGCAAAGAAAGGAAGACAGCCTGAGAGATCTCTGGGACAACATTAAACACACCAACATTCACATTATAGTGGTCCCAGAAGGAGAAGAGAGAGAGAAAGGACCCAAGAAAATATCTGAAGAGATTATAGTTGAAAACTTCCCTAACATGGGAAAGAAAATAGCCGCCCAAGTCCAGGAAGCACAGACAGTCCCAGGCAGGATAAACCCAAGGAGAAACATGCCAAGACACACAGTAATCAAACTGACAAACATTAAAGACAAAGAAAAATTATTAAAAGCAACAAGGGAAAAGCAGCAAATAACATTCAAGGGAACTCCCATAAGGTTAACAGCTGATTTCTCAGCAGAAACTCTATCAGCCAGAGGGAATGGCATGATATATTTAAAGTGATGAAAGGGAAGAACTTACAACAAGATTACCCAGCAATGATCTCATCCAGATTCAACGGAGAAATCAAAAGCTTTACAGACAAGCTAAAGCTAAGAGAATTCAGCACGACCAAACCAGCTCTACAACAAATGCTAAAGGAACTTCTCTAAGTGGGAAACACAAGAGGAGAAAAATACATACAAAAGCAAACCCAAAACAATTAAGAAAGCAGTAATAGGAACATACATATCAATAATTACCTTAAATGTGAATGGATTAAATGCTCCAGCCAAAAGATGAGGCTTGCTGAATGGATACAAAAATAAGACCCATATATATGCTGCTGACTAGAGACCCACTTCAGACCTAGGGACACATACAGACTGAAAGTGAGGGTATGGAAAAAGATATTCCATGCAAATGGGAATCAAAAGAAAGTTGGAGTAGCAATACTCATATCAGATAAAATACACTTTAAAATAAAGAATGTTACAAGAGACAAGGAAGGACACTACATAATGATCAAGGGATCAATCCAAGAAGAAATTATAACAATTATAAATACATATGCACCCAACATAGGAACTCCTCAATACATAAAGCAAATGCTAACAGCTATAGAAGAGGAAATCGACAGTAACACAATAATAGTAGGGGACTTCAACACCTCACTTACACCAAGGGACAGAGCATCCAGACAGAAAATTAATAAGGAAACACAAGCTTTAAATGACACAATAGACCAGATAGATTTAATTGATATTTATAGGACATTCCATCTGAAAACAGCAGATTACACTTTCTTCTCAAGTGCACGTGGAACATTCTCCAGGATAGATCACATCCTGGGTCACAAATGAAGCCTTGGTAAATTTAAGAAAATTGAAATCATATCAAGCATCTTTTCTGACCACAACGGTATGAGATTAGAAATCAATTACAGGGGAAAAAAATGTAAAAAACATAAGCACATGGAGGCTAAACAATATGTTACTAAATAACCAAGAGATCACTGAAGAAATCAGAGAGGAAATCAAGAAATGCCTAGAGACAAATAACAAAGAAAACACGATGATCCAAAACCTATGGGATGCAGCAAAATCAGTTCTAAGACGGAAGTTTATAGCAATACAATCCTACCTCAAGAAACAAGAAATATCTCAAATAAACAATCTAACCTTACAGCTAAAGGAACTAGAGAAAGAAGAACAAACAAAACCCAAAGTTAGCAGAAGGAAAGAAATCATTAAGATCAGAGCAGAAATAAATGAAATAGAAACAAAGAAAATAATAGCAAAGATCAATAAAACTAAAAGCTGGTTCTTTGAGAAGATAAACAAAATTGATAAACCATTAGCCAGATTCATCAAGAAAAAGAGGGAGAGGACTCAATCAACAAAATTAGAAATGAAAAAGGAGAAGTTACAACAGACACCGCAGAAATACAAAGTGTCATGAGAGACTACTACAGGCAACTCTATGCCAGTAAAATGGACACCTGGAAGAAATGGACAAATTCTTAGAAAGGTATAACCTTCTAAGACTGAACCAGGAAGAAATAGAAAATATGAACAGACTAATCACAAGTAATGAAATTGAAACTGTGATTAAAAATCTTCCAACAAACAAAAGTCCAGGCTCAGATTCTATCAAACATTTAGAGGAGAGCTAACATCTATCAGTCTCAAACTCTTCCAAAAGATTGCAGAGGAAGGAACACTCCCAAATGCACTCTATGAGGCCACAATCACTCTGATACCAAAACCAGACAAAGATATTACAAAAAAAGAAAATTACAGGGCTTCCCTGGTGGCGCAGTAGTTGAGGGTCCGCCTGCCGATGCAGGGACACGGGTTCGTGCCCCAGTCCGGGAAGATCCCACATACTGCGGAGCGGCTAGGCCTGTGAGCATGGCCACTTAGGCTGCGTGTCCGGAGCCTGTGCTCCGCAACGGGAGAGGCCACAAAAGTGAGAGGCCCGTGTACCACAAAAAAAAAAAAAAAAAAAAAAAAAAGAAAATTACAGACCAGTATCACTGATGAATGTAGATGCAAAAATCCTCAACAGAATACTAGCAAACAGAATCCAACAACACATTAAAAGGATCATAAACCATGATCAAGTGGGATTTATCCCAGGGATGCAAGGATTCTTCAATATAGGCAAATTAATCAATGTGATACACCATATTAACAAATCGAAGAATCAAAACCATATGATCATCTCAATAGATGCAGAAAGAGCTTTCAACAAAATTCAACACCCATTTATGATAAAAACTCTCCAGAAAGTGGGCATAGATGGAACCTACCCCAACATAACAAAGGCCATATATGACAAACCCACAGCAAACATCACTTTCAATGGTGAAAATCTGAACGCATTTCCTCTCAGATCAGGAACAAGACAAGGATGTCCACTCCTGCCACTATTATTCAACACAGTTTCGGAAGTCCTAGCCACTGAAATCAGAGAAGAAAAAGAAATAAAAATACAAATTGGAAAAGAAAAAGTAAAACTGTCACTGTCTGCTGATGACATGATACTATACATAGATAATCCTAAAGATGCCAGCAGAAAACTACTAGAGCTAATCAATGAATTTGGTAAAGTAGCAGGATACAAAATTAATGCACAGAAATCTCTTGCATTCCTATACACTAACAATGAAAGATCAGAAAGAGAAATTAAGGAAACAATCCCATTCACCATTGCAACAAGAAGAATAAAATACCTAGGAATAAACCTACCTAAGGTGGTAAAAGACCTGTACTCAGAAAACTATAACACTGATGAAAGAAATCAAAGATGACACAAAGAGATGGAGAGATATACCATGTTCTTGGAATGGAATAATCAGTACTGTGAAAATGTCTATACTACCCAAAGTAATCTACACATTCAATGCCATCCCTATCAAATTACCAATGGCAATTTTTACAGAGCTAGAACAAAAAAATCTTAAAATTTGTTTGGAGACACAAAAGACCCCAAATAGCCAAAGCAATCTTGAGGGAAAAAAAGTGGAGCTGGAGGAATCAGACTCCCTGACTTCAGACTATACTACAAAGCTATAGTAATCAAGACAATATGGTACTGGCACAAAAACAGAAATGTAGATTAATGGAGCAGTATAGAAAGCCCAGAGATAAACTCATGCACCTATGGTCAACTAATCTATGACAAAGGAGGTAAGGATATACAATGGAAAAAAGACAGTCTCTTCAATAAGTGGTGCGGGGAAAACTGGACAGCTACATGTAAAAGAATGAAATTAGAACACTGCCTAACACCATACACAAAAGTAAACTCAAAATGGATTAAGGACCTAAATGTAAGACCAGACACTATAAAAGTCTTAGAGGAAAACATAGGAAGAACACTCTTGGGCATAAATCACAGCAAGATCTTTTTTGACCCACCTGCTAGAATAATGGAAATAAAACCAAAAATAAACAAATGGGACCTAATGAAACTTAAAAGCTATTGCACAGCAAAGGAAATTATAAACAAGATGAAAAGACAACCCTCTGAATGGGAGAAAATATTTGCAAATGAATCAACGGACAACAGATTAATCTCCAAAATATATAAACAGCTCATGCAGCTCAATTTTAAAAAAACAAACAACCTAATCAAAAAATGGGCAGAAGACCTAAACAGACATTTCTCCAAAGGACATACAGATGACCAAGAGGCACATGAAAAGCTGCTCAACATCACTAATTATTAGAGAAATGCAAATCAAAACTGCAATGAGGTATCACCTCACACCAGTTAGAATGGGCATCATCAGAAAATCTACAAATATCAAATTCTGGCGATGGAGTGGAGCAAAGGGAACCATCTTGTACTGTTGGTGGGAATGTAAATTGATACAGCCACTATGGAGAACAGTATGGAGGTTCCTTTAAAAACTAAAAAGAGAATTACTGTATGACCCAGCAATCCCACTACTGGGCATATACCCAGAGAAAACCATAATTCAAAAAGACACATACACCCCAATGTTCACTGCAGCACTATTTACAATAGCCAGGTCATGGAATCAACGTAAATGCCCATCAACAGATGAATGGATAGAGAAGATGTGCTACATATATACAGTGGAATACTACTCAGCCATAAGAGGAATGAAATTGGGTCATTTGTAGAGACGTGGATGGACCTAGAGACTTTCATACAGAGGGAAGTAAGTCAGAAAGAGAAAAACAAATATCGTATATTAATGCATGTATGTGGAATCTAGAAAAATGGTACAGATGAACCGTTTTGTAAGGCAGAAATAGAGACACGGGTGTAGAGAACAAACGTATGCACACCAAGGGAGGAAAGTGGTGGGGTGGTGGGGGTGGGATGAATTGGGAGATTGGGATTGACATATATACACTAATATGTATAACATAGATTAATAAGGACCTGCTGTATAAAAAAATAATAATAAAATAAAATTTAAAAAACCCCCAATACATGCACTCCTATGTTCATAGCAGCACTATTTACAATAGCCAAAACATGGAAACAATCTAAATGTCTATCGACAGATGAATGGATAAACAAGATGTGGTACATATATACAATGGAATACTACTCAGCCATAAAAAAGAAATGAAATAATGCCATTTGCAGCAACATGGATGCAACTAGAGATTATCATACTAAGTGAAGTAAGTCAGAAAGAGAAAGACAAACACCATATGATCTCACTTATATGTGGAATCTAAAATATGCCACAAATGAACCAATCTACAGAAACAGAAACAGACTCACAGACATAGAGAACAGATTTGTGGTTGCCAAGGGCAAGAGGGAAAGTGAGAGGGATGGACTGGGAATTTGGGGTTGGTAGATGCAAACTATTACATTTAGAAGGGATAAACAACAAGGGCCTAATGTATAGCACAGGGAACTATATTCAATATCCTGTGATAAACCATAATGGAAAAGACTATAAAAAATGTATGTCTGTGTATACCTGAGTCACTTTGCTCTACAGCAGAGATTGGCACAGCATTGTAAATCAACTATACTGCAATAAAAAGAGTAAAGTTATTCTAAGAGAATTCTTATCCCATTCCTACCTCCTCCACTTCACTTTCCTCCCTCAACCTCCCATGAGTAATGACTTTCATTTTTGGCTTATAATTCTAGGGTTTCCTTTTCTCTCTAATATAAAAAGGTAGCATACCATATGCTATAGATATTATACATATCTTAAAGTCATTCTATGTCAACCTTCGTAATTCTTTTTTTAGGGCTATATGACACTCTATTGTATAGAGGTCCCTTAGTTGATTCAACCAGGGACAATATAAGTCCCCATTTATAGACATCTGTATTGTTTCCAGTCTTCTAAAAGTCCAGCTAATGTGGCAACAAGTAACCTGTGTACATGTTGTTTCGTATTTGTGGGGGTGTAACTTGATAGTGGATTCCTAGAAGTAGAATTGCTGGGTCAAATATTTAGAGTTTCAGGTATTGCCAAATTCTTCTAGAAGAATTCTTCTAGAAGTTTCACCATCTTGCCTTCCCACCAGCTATCTGTGAGAGCATGTGATAACAAGCTTTCCGTCTCCATGACCATCCAATATTACATTTATAAAGCCTCAAGGGATATGGGAAGGTTTTTGTTGTCTCCCAACCATTGCAGGATGTCCAGGGCCCTGCCTCCTGACTGCCAGGAACCAGCCTCACATTGTGATGACCCAAAACTTCAGCGTAAATTTCCAAAATGCCCCAGTAAGAGCCTTGCTTTAGATTACTCTAAAAATTACCTTTGGGATTAAGAGGGACCTTTGGAGAGCTGTGTATCTGGGCTGATGCTTTTCTTCCTGAGCGACTGCTTTTACTGAATGGCATTGTTCTACTTGCCCTCATGGAAGAACACGATGAGAAGTGGCCTTGTGAAGCTGCTAGTTAGAACTTCTGCAGGGAGGGTCTTGCTCCCAACAGCCCACAGGGCTCTGTTTCCAGAGGTGCTTGGGGAAAATGTTTCTCTTGTGTCAACCCCAGGAGGAGTTCTGTTTCCCTTGCCGTTGTCCTCTGAAGGCTGTGAGTCACAAACTTGAGCCTGCTCTCCTGTTTGCGCTAGGGGCGAGAGCGCTACTAGACCAATCTGTGCTCTACTTCTGGCTCATGCATAAGATTTTGTAATTTGCATTTTTGGGGTGAAACTCACCCCTGAATTCATCTAATTTTCCTATACTTTTAATTTCTCTTTGCCTTGTTTTCCTGACTTATCGACTTTAAAATCAATGGAATTATATGATTTTCTAAATTGTCTTAAATAAATAAAAATTAAGCACCAACCTCCTAAGATTGTTGTTTGGATTTTGCATGGAGGACACCTAGCACGTGCCTGGCCAAGAGGAGGAGAACATTGTTTCCATCCGTGTGTCCCATTGTTCCTCTCCCTACCCTGCCCTGCAGCACGCCCTGCTCCCCATCACAGCACTCCCTGCTTTCCAGGACTAAAGACAATGTTCATGGACTCTCTGGGTCCTCTGTCTGCCTTTCTATTTAGGCCTCCAGACAGGCTTTTGAATGTGAGCAGGATGACTAAATATGTGCTTCTGTACTACATGGCCGCACAGGATGTTACTCTCTCTGCAGTATATCAAGAAGTATTGTTTTTTCCCCTTTAAGAAATGGATAGATGTTCTTGTATTTGAAGATATTTGAACATGAGTGTATTAGGGCTCTCCAGGAAAACAGAACCAGTAGGATACACACACGTGCACGTGCGCGCGCACACACAATTTATTATAAGAAGCTGGCTTCTGTGATTACGGAGGCTGCCAAGTCCCAAAATCTTCGGCTGGCAAGCAGGAGACCCAGGAGAGCTGATGGTGTAAGTTCCAGTCCAAGTCTGAAGGCCTGAGAACTAGGAGAACGTATGGTGTAGTTCCAGTCTGAAGGCTGGTATGTTCAAGACCCAGGAAGAGCCAAAGTTTCAGTTCAAATCTGAAGGCAGGAAAAAACATGTCCCAGCTCAACGCAGTGAGGCAGGAGGAGTTCCCTCTTACTCAGTCTTTTGGTTTTACAGTATTTGAGCCTTCAACTGATTAGATGAGGTCCACCCACATCATGGGGCAATCGACTTCACTCCGTCTACCGATTCAAATGTTAATCTCATCCAGAAACATCCTCACAGAAACACTCAATAATGTTTGACCAAATGTTTGGGCACCTATGGCCCAGCCAAGTTGACACATAAAACTAACTATCATGGTGAGGATCTCTTCTGTGTGTCCGGAGGACAGCAGCTGGGAGCCTAGGTGAGAACACCTGGCAGGTGGTTTATTGTAGTTGCCCGTCCACCCTTCTTTACCTAACATTTATCCTTCCCTTCTCTTGTCTGGCTGGCTTTTTTGCCTAAATGATTTAGAACATTGGGGCCCCTAATTATCCACAACACGACTTGGTCAACTTTGTGGCAATCATGATATTTTTTGGGAAATATGCCCTTTTGCTCTCCAGTCTTGGTAATGTTACTGCAAAGTCAAGCCAGCAGTTTCCTCTTACTTTTTACCCCAGAGATTTCTGTCCAAATACATCATTTATTGCCTTGTTTCCAAGATACATTTCACAATCTTCAATCTCAGAAATCTGAAATCCTGGAACATCTCTTGCAGAGAGCCCCAGGAGTTCTTGCTGATGTTGCCACTGGATTTCCCCCGGTTACAGAGCATGTCAAGTAAAATAGTGCTTCCTGCCTTAAAGGAACACAGCCCCTAATCGTGGGAGTTCGGGAGAGCGCAGGGTGTTTCATTCAAAAGCAAAACAACTGAATACCTGCTTTCAACATGTGAAAATAACAAGTACTGGCACTGTTACTATTTCAGGCATTATAAAAATGTTTTCTTTTCATGGATGAATTATGGTGGTGGTACATTATTAACTTCTATGAATCTTTAAAAATTATTTTATGATCTTGCATTTGTTGAATTATAAAGTCCCTTTACCTAGAATCATATGCCATTTTTTAAGAGCAGAAAGGACTATGGAGTTTTTCTGGTAACTTAGGCTACAGAGTTAAGCCACATGGCTGATTGTGGACTAAGCCAGGAATATCACTCATGTGTTCCTGTTTCTCCACATCACACAGTCTACCAATAACACATTGATGGCTGCAAGTGTTCTAAAAGTACCTCTCCTCCAACCGTCTTTCCTTGCAGACTTGATTTTTTTTTTTTTTTTTGGTGATTCCTTAAGGGGCAGATCAGCATTGGTTTTTGCATATTTTTAAGCCCAAAGTAGGTTTGGGTATATTGAAGACCAGATGATGGGCTTCTGAAATGTAAGAGCTATACAAAACCAAATAAATAACTAAATTAATTTTTTTTTTTAAGTAAAGGAGTATTTGCAGATAAGGCAAAAGTTACCCTTGCAGCTAATGGAATTCCCTGAAATTGCACTGAAACCTGAAGAAGAAGAGATTGAATAAAACTAAGACCTGCTAATTGGCTCCCATCTGGGAGGCATTTTAGTTTTGATGACATCAAGAGGTTATTAAACTGATGATTTCATTCCTTGGATAGGAGGCATGAAGAGGGGATTTGGCCTGTATTTTGTGGGAGGGAGAGTTGTAGAACAGAGCAGAAGCTCAGAACTACCTTTCCTCCTGGTCTCTACACTTAAGAATGTCTCTTTCTCATTTTCTGAAGACCTCAGGAGAGGGATCACATCCCAGCAGTCGCCTATGCCTGTCCGACCACTGCCACCTCCCTCCAGGTACGCCATGGCCCTCCTGTATGACCTACGGACACATATGCCAATGGGGGGACTTTTGTGACCTCCGTAGCTAAGTACTGGCTACAAAAAGCAAACCAGCTCTGCAAGTCACACAGTCTAACAGAGGACAATGTCAGAAACCCGTGTCAGCATAGAATTTAGCTGATTCTCATAAACCTCCGGTTTTCTTTTTGAACTTAGGTTTCATAATTTTCTTGTAATTTTCTCCCATGTGCTTCGAAGTATTTATTTTCAAAGAACATTCAATTCATTTATTTTCCAAAATAATGGGAGGAAATTGCCATGCCAGCAATGAAAATGTTTTCTGAAAATGAATAATTCCGGTACTGTTTTAGGGAAACCAGAAGGATAAAAGACAATGATAAAGCAGCAGCTGGGAAAATGGGATTTGTGTAATTCTAGAAAGAACCAGTAACTTTAAAAATTATAAGTTAAAAAACTGATATTTTGGCATTTGCGATCTCAGTAATTCAGGTCACATTTTAAAATTTGCCCTGGGTAATTTATTGTTGCCAGTCTGACATGGATAGGTGTTTTGCCAGCATAAAATGGAAGGCTACAGAAACCGAATGTAACATCCTGTTTTTCCAAGCTTAATTCAGTGTCTCCTGAGATCACGGGTTGTGTCAGGGTTCATGTGTAATCTACTCTTTCTAGAAGTGTGTTAGAGAATTACCATGTGGATAACACTTAAAAAGTCCTTCCTGGGGCATTTTATGAGAGAAGTATTATTCATGTTATTTTGCGAGCAGGCTTCTTAAAACACATAAACACAATAATTAAATGGGATATGTAGTCGGGGGTTACCAAGCTAAGTTTTGAAAATCAGTAAGTTATCAATAGATTACAATAGGCCAGAAAAAAAACGTAATGAGGATCCAATCACCACACTGTACACTTTAAACTTACACAATGTTACATGTCAATTATATCTCAAGAAAGCTGGAAAAAAATAGCTTATTAAAATGAGCAGAATTCTTTCTCACGTTTAGAGATAAGTTTCATGCTCAAACTAAATATTTTCTTTTAAGTGTCCAGTTTATCAAACAAGCTCAATAGAGTACAAGTAGAAAATTCCTTTATTATTTTCCCCCTCTGCCTCTTTCAACAGGTTCCCTCAACTCACTCCTCCCTGCTCCTGAATACAATCTTGGGTGGGTCCTAGAACTTTCCCAGTCATTTTCATAACCATAAAAAGTGCACTGGTCACATTCAGGATAGAAGCCCAGCTCCTGCAAAGTCCCATACAGTTAAGCTCCTGTTCCATCCAGGACCTGCTCAGGGTTAGAAAGCAGTGGGGGGGGTGGGGGCGGGGGGGGAGGGGATGGCCAGCGGCTCCATTTCCACGCCCTCCTCCTCATTCCCCATCACCAGGCAGCATTTGGCTCCTCCAGGGCTGCAGGTTGGGGAAGGAAGAGGGAAGCCATTGGAGGGCTCCTACTTGCCTGTGTGGTTGTAGTATAATGTTGGGCCCCTGGGTGGCTCAGAATTCAAACGCTGATTTCCCTCCTGTGGGCGCCTGAGTAGCTCTTTTGGAGGTTCCTCCATCTCCAGGTACCTCTCACCTTTGCCTCCTCCGCTGGCAGCTGATGAACGGCCCTAGGTACCCACTTTCTGCAGGTCACCCTCACCAGTGGTCACCTGGCCTCTCCAGGCACCCTCCTGGGAGGAGGTCCTCTCCAGGTGACCCAGTGTGGCTTCCTTCTGCAGAGGTCATCTCTGCCCCATGCGATCTCAGATGTCCTGGGCTCTCCCGTGTGGAAATGCAGGCCATTTACACGCCAGCCACCTCCCCTCCCAGGCAGGTGTCAATCACTAGACCCTGTGTTCCTCCAATTCCAGGGGCTGAAACAAGCTCTCAGACTGGTTCACTCGAGGCCTCTCATACCAGCAATTTACTCTCAAAATGGCTCAGGAGAGAAGTTTTTGTATTATAATGGTAATTTTTCTGTGCATTTGAAATCATTCCAAAACTTAAAAAAAAATCATGTATATATACTACATGCATAAATACATACGCTAAAAACATAAAGAGGCTATATACCATATATAAAGCCTATAACCTGACTTTTCACTGAATAGTTTGTTAACATAACTATATTAATATATGTAATATGTATAATCATTTTTAAAGTATATACAGTTCATTGTAGGTAGATACTATAATTTAACGAACCAAGCTTCTCTTCTCATACTTTTAGATCACTTATATTCTTTTAATATAATAAATTGTGCTACAATGAACAAATAGATTTGGACAAAGATACCACTGTTGCACATAATGAAATTCAGGGGTCTGGTTTTTCTGCAAATTTGCTAGACTGTAAGGAGGCTCTTAGCTTAATGTCAGTTATGGACTATTACTCCATGCTTGAAAGCCAGAAAGGATTGATTTTTCTCTGCTTCAGAGCTCTTTCTGACTAGGCTCACTAACCTTGGGAGTGACATCTCAACGTTGTGAATTTTCTCCCATTTAAAAATCCAAAACAAAATTCCTTGCAACCGTGTCAGAGCGCATTAGATCCAGAACACAGCCATTGGGTTCATGATCAGAATGCTGCCAGCACCACTGGGTTATAATGAGGAGACAGAAGTGATGGATATGGGACATGGCTAGGTATGCAGCTTCTTTCTATGACTGTGTTGAGGGGAAACAAGCTGATTGGCCGGGTCTTTTAAAATATATTGTTTAATGTTTTATTAGAATTCTGTTGAATACCTATATTCATTGACTGAGATGTTGGGCCCCAGATGTGCTGACAATGATAATAATAATACCTAACACTTACATGGTAGCTTAAGGGTTTCAAAGCCTTTTACTTTTATTATCAAATCTGATCCTTACAGACTACCTGAGAGGTGATCAGGGAAGGTATTAGCATCCTCATGTCGTTGATCAAGCAAGCAAGCATGGGAGCTGAGTTTGTGTTCAAAGTCACAATGATAGGAAGAGGCAGAGCTGGGATGCCGGATTTCTCACCGTCTGCTCCATGTTCCTGGGCGCCCCGTGCTCCCGCCCCACAAGCTGCCCCACCCTCAACTTTCCATCTGGTACTTCTGTCCACCCAATTGTTCAACAGACTGTTTTCCTTTTTCTTTTTTTTTTTT
>RJWK010041639.1:0-19488 GCA_004363435.1 Platanista minor | reverse complement strand
ATTGTCGTTAATTTATAGCTTTCTTTCACAGGAGAATTATAAGTTACTACAATATCCAGGGCCTTTTAAGTTTCAGCTTCTCCTTTGAATGCTCAGCTTTATCTAAATCTTGACAGGTATTCAGATGAGAAAAGAATCAGGAAAATAATTCCTCTCATTAATTTTAGAGAAAAGGGGAAGGGGAGGGATAAATTAGTAGATTGGGATTAACATATACAGACTACTATATATAAAATGGATAAATAACAAGGACCTACTGTATAGTACAGGGAACTATACTCAGTATTGTGTAATAATCTATAAGGGAAAAGAATCTGAAAAAATATATATATGTATGCATAAAAAAATTAGGGAAAAAAGGCTAACAACTCACTATTAATATATAGGCTAATCATCTCATTACTTATTTCTTTCAGAAAGATTAGCCAAAATTATAGTCCTTTGAAGAAACTGGCTAGTTTTTAGATTGATGATGTTTTCACTTTACAGAAAAAAAGAAATCCCATTGGCTCAATTTATTTGGATCTGCAATTTTTTTCAAAATTTAAAATTCAAATGACATTTGTGACATCATAAATTTAGATTTTATTTATTTGAAATTTTGTACCCCTGAAAATGTTTTGAAGGACCCAGGAGAGGTGTTTGCTACTAAAATTAGTAGGGTTAATAAAATCTAGCTAACAGAACACAGTTTAAATAACTTTACAAAGCACTATTTGCTAATAAATATTTATAAATTCAAAGACTTTGGAGATTTAAAATTCAGCCCCCTATGTACTAGTTATTGGACTTTGAGTTTCAGAGAAAAAAATAATTTTTGTTTCATATTCTGTAAAATGAGAATAGCAACAGTCATGGAAGGATGTTGTGAAGATTATCCCTCTCATATTCATATGAAAACCAAAGTCTAAGTGAGCCAAGTTATTACAAAGAAAAAATTGCAGGTGTAGGACTCAAACTTCATCCTCCATTCTCTTAAACACTATAATATTTTCCTCAGTAAGTAGGTAGCTGCTTAAAGAGATTCACATTTTTAAATCGTATTCATGACTAGGATATGTTACTTGTACAAGGCATACCTCCCAGGAATTATCTCTAAAACTATGTTTGAAATACCGGTAACTCCTATCAGGTAATATGTTTAATTGTTTTGGATCTTTCATCTCTTAATGTAACACATACAGGGTATGACCATTTGAGACTCAGACAAAACCAGTTTTCCCTCAGTTTGAGAGTTTTTCTTTTTAGTCAGTGCACTAACTGAGAGAATATGCAATTTGGAAGAAGTTAATAGAAACAGGTCTAATAAGATTGCTCTCTGAATTTTCACTCTTTTACTCATGGCACAATCGGGAAAGAAAGAGTTGCAACAAAGGGAATTCAGTTCAAAGATTTGGTTAGGAAGCTGAAGAAGAACCGGAAGAGGGTAGGGAGTTGAAAGATTAGTAATTACAGGGAAGCACCCACAGCTCCCAGACTGGAGAGGGAAAGGGAAACAACGGTATCACCTGTAGCAGCTCCAGTGCCTGGATGGAAGGAGGGCCCTGTCCTGTGGGAAGGAGAGCCACTCCCAGAAGAGCTGCTAAGTGGCAGAGTGAGGTGAGGACCATCTGAGCTGCTTCCTGCCCCGCGGGCTCCACGCGGCATCTCTCACCGGCTGACCTCAGCTGGGGGTCGGGAAATGTGGCACGTGGGACACACAGCACACAGAGGTCACCTTCTTAGGTTACGATCATTACTCCACAAGCTGTTACACATTTAATTTCTGAAGGTTCAGATCAATTTACCCACTCACACAATCAAAATAAAGCTTCGGGTCTTCTGAAAAAGTAGAGAGCGTTCCTAAGCTACTACCCTTCCACTACTAGCCGCTTACTTTTATTTACCAGGGATGCACATGATACTGCTCCCCCAATACAGACCCACACAGCGTTCGTGCAGTCAACCAGAAAGGCTGACCTCCCCTCCGTCCCTGCCTATCACAAGCTGTTAAGTGTCTCATGGCCAAGGAAACACGATGCAAACGCAGGATGAAAGTGGGACCGAGTCCCTCCATAGTTACATGTGCTGTGCATTCCTCAACAGACTTCTGACCACTGACACATTCGTGTGACCTTCTTCTCTGGTTTCATGGTTAAAGTCATGGAAAGTGAAACTGACTCTTTTATGGTATTATGGTATTATAGCTGACTCTTTTATGGTATTTCTCATTTCCAAACACCAATATAGGCACTCTAAATTCCTCATGTCTTCCTACCACATGCTGAAGCTTCACTTTAATTCTGCCCTTGTTACTATCAATAATCGCCAATAATGGCCAGGCCAGAAACTGCTGAATTATTCAAGTGCTTAGTAGAAAAACCCTTCCACAGTAGTCACCCTTTTTTTTTTTTTTTTCCTATTTGTAGGCAATTTAAAACATGTTTTGAATGTGGAACAATAGCATATACTTTAAAATATATATATATATATGCAGTAGCTTCTTCAAAAGTCTATTAGACTTCATCTGATTTTAGGTGATTTCAAAATAAAAAGTTGGATAATATTTTTTTGAAATGTTAGAGGAATACCCAAACATTGACTGCAGATGTGAGGGGTTGGTGACTCTACTGAGGGTTTAAAAGCTGTTGTTTCCCATCGGATTACTTTGTTTATTCTTCTGACTACATGCATATGAAATGAATCCAATAATAATCTGGAAACTTAAAGCATTAACAAGAATTTGCCCACATACATATTTATTATTAACAAAATAGATGATTTCAGTTTTCATTTAAACAATTGCTTACTGATACTGAGGCAGGAGATAGATGGAACCCAGGCTGAGCAGCTGGAATCTGCCCCCTGTGGACAGACAATCCAAGGTAAAGATAATGACAGGGGCAGGGAGGAGCTGAGTCCTGTTTGGATAAGAGATAAGGAGACCACGTATTTCTCATTCTTGATGTAAAAGAGACCTCCTAAACTACACATGCTCCAAAAGGTTCCTCAGGGGTCAGAGAATGGAGGGGCACCAGACCATATATGTTGAGTCAACTTCCCAGAAACCCTCACACTGCAATCCATCTTGGCTAAAAGATGTGCGCATACACAGGAGAGGGCCCTGAGTCAGACCAAATATGGACTCAGAGCCAGAAAAATCAAGATGAAACCCAAAAGAACTTTCCCATGTAAGAGACTTAAACTACCCCAAGGGCACTACTCTTTCTCTGAGCTCACCTGTGTGTTTCTATCCACATGTATTCTTTCCTCCTAATAAACACTTTGTCACTAATTTCTATCTCTTTGTTGAAATTCCTTTCTCCAAAGCAGACAAGCCAGGGCCTTGCAACTAGCTACTGGCCCCACTGTCATGGCCTGGCTTCCACCTCTGGTCAGGGGAACTGATATTCTGCTTCAAGCTGCTTAAGGCTGAGGCCACCCACCCGAGATCAATGCCTTACATACACTGACAGTATTGCGTCCTTTATTTAAATTCTCTACTCAAAGCATGAAGTATAATGTAGTGATGACTACCCACTTTACACATAGAGGATAATCTCTAACAATCACATGCTTATAGCATATTGTTTATATCTGAGACTTAGTGAAAACGTTGCTTTAACAACTTTAGAAATAAAAATATCAAGAACATCTGTGACGTTAATTTGATCCATAGGCAGTTACAGGGCAGATGTGCATACTCTCCCATCAATCACCATAGCAACAACCAAGTAATTGCTTTTAAATAGCAAAAATAACCTTTGTGGAAATCATTTCAAGTATCCACAGTTAACTCTATGTCAACAATTCATTGATGGGTCTTTGGTTCTTTAACAGGAGGTTCTTTTAATAAAAGAATGTCACCTTTGCAATTATTATTTCAAAGTTTCAGAAAAATAAAACATACCACAGAAAATGTATTCTCCAACTTCCAAGGAATGACTGGCAAACCAGAATCTCATTTCTCTATTCCTAATACTTTTTTCTATGCATATAATGTCTGTAGAGATAAGACCTTAAGACAATGCTCATATCACTTGTTTTCTTCACTTTCTTATGATTATTTTATACAGATTTATTATGAAAATAAATTCACATTTTTAGTATATTTTCTGAGAAAAGTTTGTGAAATGGCATCTAAAGGAAATTACATGCTGCATTTTTTTATTCCTGAAACATTTTGTAGGTTCAATTCAATTAGCATATTTTGAAAGGTGCTTAGTGTTTTTATGCATCAGGCCCCTTGAAAAATTCAACTTTCCTATAGCTATATTCCCTGGACTCTCCTTATTTTCATCTCAGCCAAATAAAACAACCTACTTATGAATTTAAATCATTATGCTACTTGCATTTTCTGCTATACCTTAGAAATAGCTCTAAATACTACTATATAGAGGAAAATGCTGATAGTATATATATTTGTTTCTTTTTCAATTTATAAAAGGGTGTGTTTTCTCCTAGGATGGAGAAATGAGGCAGTAAGATCTAGAAGAACAGGCCTCATTATACCTAGCTTACTCTAAAACAGTTGAATGACAACAAATTAACCCATTTTTAGATGATATTAAAGCATTGTTTTTTTGGGAAAACATCAGAATAATTACACAAATTTTGTATTTAACAACTAGATATTTGTCAGTTTTTAGCTGGAAAACCAGAAGAGATTAAACCCTATCCAGTAGGCCCCCTCCTGTCAATGTGCAGTGCTTGGCATCACGGGGGCTCCTTAGAAGTGTTGACGGTCATGGCTCACCTAACACCTGGGTCAGAACCTGTGTTTTTACAAGAGCCCAATGGTTTGTATTCACTTTAAAGATTGAGAAACTCTGGGCTAGGCCTAAATAATTTTATGCAATTTTCACCTGCTATTGATTAACTTCAGTATAACCAGCAAATTATTTTGACAAACTAATTCACCAGTTTGGTGTATAATTAATTATACATGCAATTTTTCTCACTCTGAAAAGGTCTGGTGGTGAATTTTTGAAAATTTCATTCTAAATATGGTGACATCATATTTAAACTACATTTTATGTAGGTAGTTAATAATTAGGTAATTTCAACCATAAACACCAAAGACCTTGGATAGTTAACATGAAGGAATTCAAGGACATTCAAACTCTTGCAGGATATGTTCTTAAAAAATCCATTAGAATAATTCACAAGATTTTAAAAAATTCGAGGTGAATGATGCATTTTGAAAAACTGAAGTAGCCATTTTAAGCTACATAGAGGCACCATTAAAATAAATGTGATTAAAACATTTTATTTGCTTAGCTTCTTTGTGAGTACTTATATTCTGGAGCCAAGGAAGATCATAAAACTCACTTAAGGGTATAAATTCCAGACAACATTTTACAATACAATTAGCATCTTGGCTAGAATGCTAAGCTCTTGTGAGTTTTATTCTATGAAGAACTAGCTAACCAAATTATTCCAGACTATCTGACTTCCCCGAATAGGGCTTAAGAGGCTTGTTAACTCTCTTTAAATAAATTCCTGCTTCTGTTCCTCCTGGAGCAAGTTACATAAAAATGACCATGATGTAGCCCAGACAAAATAAGGCTGTCAGTTCAGCATGCCTGACCTTATGACTCTTAATTTTATCCTCTTATTTGAAACCCATTGTATCTTTTCTGTCCACATCACCTCCTTGTGGACGTCATCTCACATAACCTCCTTGTATCTTACTGTGAGCTGCTAACAAGATGACCCTTTCTATGTAATCAATACAGCATATAGTCAGTATTTTAAATTAGTGTATATTCAATGTGCCCTGAAAATTGCTGAAACTCCATTCACATTTTTGGTGATTCAGTTATGGATCAACAGACAAGGAGGAAATAAGTTTAATTTTATTTATGTAAGGAAGATGTCCACCTTTTGTCAATAACAACATTCCTCTAAAAGAATGGATTGCCTATAGAGTATATATAAAAACACAAAATAAATATTGAACTACAAAAACATGTTATAATACATAAAACCAGTAGAGTTTATTGGTGGGGAACTTAATATAAATTTGTAATACAAAATTGTTCAAGGATTCTATATACAATTCCCTTTCCTTTTCTCTTTCTTCCCTTCTTTCTTTTTCTTTATTTCAATCACATAGATATTTAATTGGGCACTTGCTCTGATCCGGGCTTTTTTCTTATTGCTAAGTATGTGTCAGTCATCAAGAAGTCACTGCTCACATGCCATTTGCCTTCCAGGAAATCAAACAAAAATTATGTATAGACATGAGTATAGATGATATATAGATATATAGGTATATAGATATAGGTATAGATATATAGATATATAGATATAGATATAGATATATAGATAGATATAGATGATAGATAGATAGATTATATAATATATATACCTATATATATTCATATATATGTATTTGTGTAAGAATATGGGTATAAAGAACTATATATGCATATATATGTATGTATTTGTGTGTGAATTTATTTGTAGTCACTTGCATACATGTACTGTGAAAAAAATTTAATCAGGATGCTGATGGAGAGTGTTATTTTAAATTGAGATTGAGTGGTTAGGAAAAGCTAACCTGAGATTGAAATTAGAATAGAAATGAATGTAGTCAAGGAATGAACCCTACAGTTATCTGGGTGAAGTGCTCATAGACACAAGAGTGAACAACTGCAAAGTTCCTGAGATGAAGAGGCTGACATTTAAAGGAACATCTAGTTGACCACTGTGGCTGGAGATGGTGGGAAGAGATGTGGACAATAGGAGCAGTGAAGGAGATGGGAATAAGTCTTGTAAGTTAGGCCACAGTGAACATTTTTGATTTCATTCTGAATGCAGTGTTTTAAAAAATGATAACTCTGACTGCTAGGAGGGATGCAGATGTCAGGAAATAACAGCTGGGGCAGAGTGACTAGCTAAGTGGTCATTGCAGTAGTTGAGCCACAAATCATACACGAGAGTGGATCAGTGGAGGTGGTGGAACGTGTACAGATTGGGATATATTTAGAAGGTAAAGCCACCAGAATTACCTAATAGGTAGATGTGAGTATGAGAGAAATAAAGCAGTCAAGAAGAACTTTTGTCGCTAGCAACTGGATGAATACATTTGTTACTCACTGAAATAAGAAAGTCTTGGCAAGAAATAAGTTCCAGAGGAGAATCAATGGTACTTCCAAGCCCAAATGAATAAGGATATAGCTATCTGAATATGAAGTTCATGGAAAAAATAAGAGCTTCACAAGCAAATTGGAAAGCTATCGATACATAAATGTTATTTTAAATCCACAAATCTTGTTGAAATACCTAGGGGATATATGAAACTGTAGAAAGGGAGAGGTCCAAGATTATAAATACACAGGTAGTCAAATCATGGATTTTGCAACCATATAAGCTAAATGTTGTTTGCATATAAAATGAAAACATGTTATTGAATGTACTTTAAAATTATTTTTTATAAATTTTCTAGAAATTATATTGTCAGGCTTAGGTGAAACTAGTAAATAGATTACATGGTAAAATCTACATCTGCTGTTCCAGAAACAGGAATATTTGATAAATATATAAAATCTACATATATATATATATATATGTATGTACACATATACATATATATGTATATCCACACACAGATAGATATAGACACTGTAAAACTACACATATGTATAGTGATTTTACATGTATATGTGTGTATAATAATTTTGGTAAAAAAGAAAAACATTCTAATGATTTGACATAATCTCATCAAGTTAAAATTGACAAATTGGTTGCAAAATTTATATGGAAAAGCAAAGGGCCTAGAATAGTCCAAACAAATAGTCCAAATTTTGAAAAAGAACCAAGTTGGAAGATTCATGTTATCTGATTTTAGGATTTTCTCGAAATATATAGTTAATCAAAATAATGTGGTATTGGCCTAAGGGGAAACATAGATAAGTGGAACAGAATAGAGTGTTTAAATTGGTTTTCAACAAATGATCTAAGGTAAGTCAATGGAGAAAGGATTCTATCTACGTCACTAAGTGGTGAAGTACTGGACATTCTTGTACAAATAAATCATCTTGCATTACATACAAAAATAAAGTTGACATATAAAAGTGTAAAACCAAAATTATAAAATTTCTAATGGAGCAAATGGGAGAAAATTTTTGTTTCTTTATGGTTCACAAATATTTATATGTAGGATACAAAAGCATGAACCATAAGAAAAAAAAATAAATTAGTCATCATCAATGAACATAAAACTTCCTGCTCCTCCAAAGACATTGTTAAAAAAATAAAAGCACAAGCCACAGTTTTGGAGAAAATATTTGCAAAACATGCATTGGATAAAGATTTTAATTCTATAATATATAAAGAAGTTTGACAAACAAGATATAAACATGCAAAAGAAGAGATACAGGTAGCAAATAAGTATATGGCAAAGATGCTCAAAGTCATTAGTCATTGGAAAAATGAAAATAAAAATTCCATTGAGATACTACCACACACTACTAGAATAGCAAAAATTAAAAACTAGAACAAAAACACACCACAGAAAGTGCTGGCAAAGGTGGGAAGAAGTTGGAGTTCTCACATAATGCTGATGGCCATACAACGCTGCTTTCACACTGCAATGGCAGAGCTGAGTAGTTGTGAGAGAGACCTGCAAGGCCTAACACAGTTACTCTCTGGCCCTTTACAGAACAGTCGGTTTCTGCACGGCTCTCATAGTCACCATGAGAATACTTATGACACTAGAGATATGTTCACTTTCAACTAAGAGGGGAAACAAGAATTTCTTTTTTTTTTTTTCCAGAAATGTACTATTATATTTTCTGTTCATTAGATAAGTTAATTAAAAAAAGAAAACATTTTAAATTAGTATCTTCCTGTATAGTGTACTGCTGATATTTTTTGTTTCATTTAAGCTGTTTAAACTGTTTGTTTCATTTAAGCTAGAGATTCACTTTATCTCTAATAGTACGTGACTAAGGTAAAGAGTTTTCTTCAACTTCTGGATTGAAAGGTTTGGGGGATGGCAATAATGTGCTTTCATAGAAACAACCCCCAAAACTAAAATTGTGCATTGGTTGAGAAAAATATGTAGTTTCTGAATATTTTGTACTTCAATTTAAGATTGTTGCTTGGACTAAAATTTTTTCTAGTATTTTAAACATGAACTTTTGCTTCCCAAAATTATTTTTTTGAACGTCCTTATACCTTTGCTCCAGGGTGGTTCTCAGCTGAGGGTGATTTTACCCCTCCAGGGGAAATACAGCAATGTCTGTAGACACTTCTGGTAGGTGCACTGCTGGTGGGGGAAGGGGTACAGACTACTGGCATAGGGGTCAGGGATGCTGCTAAACATGTTACAGTTGCACTGGACATTCCCCATAACAAAGAATCATTCCACCCAAAATGTCAACGGTGGTAAGGTTGAGAAACCCTCCTGTAGGGATATGGCAACAAACAAAGTAATTAGCTTTCAAGGAAACAAAATTACCCTGGAATTACTATCTCCATTTCAGCTTTCATTACATCTATGCCAATCTCAGCATCTTCCCTGAGCTAAAACGATAGGAGGAACTTTACAGCAGATTTCCTGTAATAAGCAATGTGCAATCACAAAGAACATAAACTTAGGAATTTTTTAGCAAGTTCCAGGAAATAATTTCCCTGCTAACAAAATTTGTTGTTAGGATCTTGCTATTGTCATGTGTAGCACACAATGTCAAGTTCCCTTATGAATGTGGCCTTGTTTTTACATCTTATTTGAAACCCTTGTATGAACACATGACAAAGCAGGTTCAAAGGCACTTGTTATGCCATGCAGTGCGTCTTTGGCTAAAGAAAACATATACAAGAGTGTCTCACAATCTGCCTTCATAACTAACAATTACATGCAGTTTTTTTTGTTGTTGTTATTTGTTTGTTTGTTTTTTTGTGGTACGTGGACCTCTCACTGTTGTGGCCTCTCCCGTTGTGGAGCACAGGCTCCGGACGCGCAGGCTCAGCGGCCATGGCTCACGGGCCCAGCCGCTCCGCGGCATGTGGTATCTTCCTGGACCGGGGCACGAATCCACGTACCCTGCATCGGCAGGCGGACTCTCAACCACTGCACCACCAGGGAAGCCCTACATGCAGTTTTTAAAGGTTCTTTTTTTTGTTTTTTTTTTCTTGATTTTGTAATTGCCAGAACCAAAAAAAAGTTTACAAATATTAGAATTATGACATAGTCTAATGTCCACAATTTTGTTTTTATTATTCTTTAACTTTTTCAAGCTTTTGTTGAATGTAATGATTTTACTTTCTTCAGTCATCTATTAGTTATCTGTCTTAATATTTGTATGTCAATCTATTTTCCTACTGACTTAATTATATAATAGTTCTTAATTATCATTAATTATCACAATATTTTCTTGTTGTAATATTCATTATTCATTTTTATATCAACTGGCTGATAAAAATTTAACATAAAAGACATTTCACTCCAACTTATATTGTTTCTATGATGATTGTACTGGTATACCTATCAAATAGACAAATATATATTTATCTTTTATGTTTTCCTATATGGTGTCATCTTTGAACAAATTTCGAATTTTTAATATTTTCTGAGTATTAAGCCATATTTTAATGGTGTTTATAGATTTCTAAATTAATGATTTTATAAATATTATTAAAAAGAGTACAATATTGTAAAAGCAATATTGATTATTAAAAATTTAGGAAATGTAGATAAGAACAATTTAGATAATCCTACTGCTTAGAAAAACAAATAGTTAAAAATTTACATTCATTGTGTAAAAAGAAGTTCAGCATAAGGAATGTCTGAGAAAACTGCTTATTAAAAATACTTTAGGGCTTCCCTGGTGGCGCAGTGGTTGAGAGTCCACCTGCCGATGTGGGGGACACAGGTTCATGCCCCAGTGCGGAATATCCCACGTGCCGTGGAGTGGCTGAGCCCGTGACCCATGGCCGCTGAGCCTGCGCGTCCGGAGCCTGTGCTCCACAACGGGAGAGGCCACAACAGTGAGAGGCCCACGTACCGGAAAAAACAAAGCAAAACAAAAAAAAAAAACTACTTTAAAAGACTCCAAATTTTATCTGAAAAAGAGATATGAAAATAATTTTACTAATGGAATACTGCAAGCTACAACTACAAAAGAATAGTCAAAGAACTATAAAGAATCTTGAGGTAAAAAATATAATTGCTGAAATAATAAATCATTGGAGTAAAACAGTAGAGCATGGGTCTCAAGAAAGTAATCTCTTTTATTTGTTTGTTTTTCAAAATGTTTCCATGGTGCCATGGCTTAACTTGTTTTGACCTTTCCTGACTATTCCATAGATCGTTTTACAATTGTATCTACAAGACTGAATATCTTTAAAACCAAGTCCCTTAAACCACAAGCGGTCTTAAAACATATTTTATCATCTTTACTTCCACTGTTAATTTTCAATTTAAAATTTCTAAATCCAAAACACTGACCCAGGGCTTCCCTGGTGGCACAGTGGTTGAGAGTCCACCTGCCGATGCAGGGGACATGGGTTCGTGCCCTGGTCTGGGAGGATCCCACATGCCGCCGAGCGGCTTGGCCCGTGGGCCATGGCCCCTGAGCCTGCTCTTCCAGAGCCCGTGCTCCGCAACGGGAGAGGCCACAACAGTGAGAGGCCTGTGTACCACAAAAAATTAAAATAAAATAAAATAAATTTTAAAAAAATTAAAAAAAACTAAAACACTGACCCAGAAAATTGAAATTACTCTGAATATTTTTTTTCTGACCCCTATAATTGTGCCTCTTTTTGCTCTTACTTAATATTTCTAAGAAACAACTA
Source organism: Platanista minor (assembly GCA_004363435.1). Lineage (NCBI taxonomy): Eukaryota > Metazoa > Chordata > Mammalia > Artiodactyla > Platanistidae > Platanista > Platanista minor. The sequence continues at coordinate 7,704 of RJWK010041639.1, read as the reverse complement.
TTACTCTTCTCCTAGATCTTAAGTGCCAAGTGTCCCACAGCTGACTAAGTTTTATGAAATGATGGAGAGAAGCCCCTCTTTTTGGTATTTATTTATTGGTATTATAACCCTAGAAAACTAGTGTTATATTTTTGTAACTTGCAACAAAAATATTAAGGTTATGCCAATATTCAATATATAATATATATTAAAAAGTTATATGTTCTTTTATCCAAAGCAGTATTAGTTAAATTGTTCCAAAGTTCCAGGCTGTTAGAATCTACATTTGTTAGCAGAATTCAACTCAACATGTATGATTATGGATTCATTAGTTTAGGATTAAGCTTCCTTTACTTTTTTGACATTCATCATTTATCTTTCATTCTATCCCTTAATATTTATGAAATTCTGAAAACTCATTTTGAAGCAAATTTTATTTTTTTCTAAAGAATTTCAAAAATATTTTTAATGGTTAATATTTTGTTCAATTTTTTTTTTTTTTTAGTAAAAAGGCAGCTTATAAGTTTTCAGTGGTCATATTACTAATCTTCAGTAAAAAGTAAGATTTTAAACAGAAATTTAGAGAAATATAATAGAGGAAGTTTATATTATAGAACCTTACCTTTAAAGGTATGTAAGAATAAGAAAACACCCAAAATTTTAAAAATTGTCAGTAATAATGATTTAATTAAAATCCAAACAACTGGATATTTCCATTTAATGAGTTTGAGTAGAAGTATCCTGTATAGGGTTTAGAGTAAAGAAATCAAGACCTAATTTTTCTCTCTGCTTCTAATATATTGGAGGAAGATTTAATAAATTATTTAAGTTGGAGGATTTAGCTTTTTAATGTGAAAATTGAGGAGGTCGTCCTAGATTATCTCTAAACTTACTTATATCTTTTATATTTGATGAGTATGCTTATGCCCCTAGTTTTAAAATTAGTAACTTGCTTGGTTTATAGTATATAATACACATTCTTTCATTTAAAACATTTACAATATCTTTGATACTGCCAGATACTTTTCTAAGTAACCATTGACTTAATTTTTACACCAGTTTTACAAATAAATAGTGATTGTCCATAAATTACACAACTGGCATGGGTAAAACCCATATTCTGACTACAAACCTGTGCAATATGTAAGTCAATTACAGATACTTCACTATTTAAAGGTTGTGCATTAGGCAAACATTTTAACTTTAAGTATATTCATTAATGGTAAAAACATTATAAAATTGGATTTAGATATTAAAGTAGATGACTTGAGTTTTACATATAAAATTGATACTTATCGAAATTTGGTTTTGCCTAATTTGGTTGACTAGCAAAAGTCAATGACCATCTAAGTTTTCACACTTTCTGAGTTATTACGGGAACATATTTCCTCTGGACTTAGAGTTTATTAGAGATACATAGTCTGAAGTTGTGGCATTCGATATTTATTCTCTGATCTAGAGAACTAGTTTATAGCATTTTTTTTTTTTTACTTTTTCTTTTTTGAAGCAGATGAAGAAGGATTCTTGGTCTTTAAAGAATATCAGAGTGCCTTTTCAAATAAACACTAATATAATTCTCCATAATTAAACTGTATAGAGAAATCGCATGCATTTAAAATTGTGAGACCATATTTGACTTGAGAATTAAAAGGGACACTCACTGTCCTCTAATTATAATTAGTGCCGGGAGTATACTCATTATGTCCACTAAGTCTGAACCAGATACTTATGTTTAAGAAAACCTGTCAATTTCTTCTGCAAATCACCATTGTAATTAAGTTATTTATTGAATCAGTTTTATCAGTATTTAGTATGTACTACACACTTTTGCTGATTACCAAGGCTACCATGTTTTGGAATAAAAATGACATAGTCCATTTTCTCAAGGAGCTAATAGTTTAGTGAAGGGCTCATAAGACTAATCAAGTAATCAGGAGCAAAGTAAGAAATCAACAGAGGTAGGTTATGAGTTGAAAGTACATGGCATTATATCAGAACAAAAATTTAAAATAAATAAAAGTCTTGCAGAATTTTGATTTATGTTTTCTTAGAAAACCAAAAATATCTACCAGTTTTTATTTTTAAAATTTATAATTTTCTGTTATTTCATATAAAAATTGTCACAAAAATATTATTATATTTATTATCTCAATACAGCTTCAACATTTAACTTTTCCCGTTTTCAAAAAAGTAAATGTCATATGTGTATGAAATTTCAAATTTTGGTTTTCAAAATATTTCAAAAATTTATTCTCTTTCTTGTCAATAAACTGTAGTTTGCTCTTGAGTGTAGTATTCTGCATAAGGAGGAGTAGGACTCATGCACAGTTAATCTGTGATGAGCTAGTGCTTTGGTCTACCTTACCTCACTAATAATATACTGCTGACACGTCAATGGTACAAACTATATTATCTCTGTTTTGAAAGAAAATATTTTCTTCTGTGTACAAAGGAGAGAAATGGACTCTAGGGAAGCAGACCAAGGTTCAAACCCTGACTCTGACAGTGATAATAAGAAATGTTTGCTTCCCTAATGCCTGTATTAAAATCCGAGTTGATAAAATAGGCTCTTACATCTTTTCTAAAGCAGTACAGGTGGGTGTATCTTAGGCAATACACATTTTAGCAAGTACGTAACAACTGAATCTATTACTGAAATTATATTTTTAAGTATCATTTACGCTCTACATCTGTCCACTCTTCACTTGAAGAAAATGAAAGTTAAAAACATGTATAAGAAGAGGAAATATGTACGGAAGTTACATACCAAGCATTGGACCTGGGCTCCCTAGAGGAGCACACCTGTTTCACTCTAATCCTTCAGTTACCAAAGGAAAAATTGTTTATTTCAATAAACCACTTATTCCAGAAGCTTTTACCCATAAAAATCCCTACAATAAATCTTAAAACAAATCTAGAAAACTATTTTCCTCAGCATCTTTCAATACAGAGTTATGGTTGCCTCAGAGCTAAACTGGTAAAATGAATTTTATAAATAGCATATTACGATTCAATAATAAACATCTCTCTGTTAATTTGACTTTCTCTAAGAATAAATTTAATTCTATCTATTGAGGAGAATGGGTCGCTTGCCATCAAATTATCAATTTAATCACTTAGATGTATTAAACCAATAATGGTTGAGGACCTTCCAGGATTCAAGCCTTGTGCTCTGTACTTCACACCCAAATAAATGAATCTCCAAGGAGATTCAAATAAGAAAATAAATATCATGAGATATAGACACTGCAAATTTGCAGAGAATGAGACAATATCTTGGTAGCGTAGTTTGAGGACACAGGATAAATGGGAGGTCTGAGGGATGAAAGGTGAAATAAATCTCAGGTGATTTTGTCAATAAATTATTTCTAAAAATATAATTTCGTTACGGATTCCATAGGAAAATGAACTATATGGTAAGAAGTTTGCTTGAAAATAAAAATGTAATTTTCACAAAAGATATCCTAAATAGCAATAAAAAATAAAAGACTAATTTCCCCTTCCAACCATGATGGAGTAACAGAGATAATAGGTGTCTGTTCTAAACAGCTAGAAACTGGACAGTGTATAAAAAAACAAGGGTCTTCAGACATGGGACAACAGGCTTCCCATGACTATCATCCCTTTGATTAACCCCTCATATGACCTGAAGGTGTCTGGACTCTAGTGCGGGCTGGGGGAAAACACACTGACCACAGCATTCTTCATGAGTTGAGGAGACAGAGTTAAAATTCAGGGAGGCAAAGAAGGCCAGAATTAGAGGGTCACGATGCCAGAGAGAAGAAAGTCATCAGAGAGCCCGAGTCCTGTAGAGGGTTTTCAACTAGTCTCCAAGTGAGAATTAATCATCACAGTTCTGTGAGGCAAGTATGAGGCTGGGAAAGAGCTTCTAGAATACAGCCGTCCTGACAAAGATCTGGGAGAATGGAAAAGCCATTCTCAAGAATGCTCAAAACATATGTGTAAACACCATGATCAAGTGGGGCTTAGCCCCAGGAATGCAAGGATTCTTAACATATGCAAATCAATCAATGTGATACACCATATTAACAAATTAAAGAATAAAAACCATATGATCATCTCAATAGATGCAGAAAAACCTTTCAATAAAGTTCAACACCCATTTATGATATAAACCTTCCAGAAAGTAGGCATACAGGGAACTTGCCTCAACATAATAAAGGCCATATATGACAAGCCCACAGCCAACATCATCCTCAGTGGTGAACAACTGAAAACATTTCCACTAAGGTCAGGAACAAGACAAGGTTGCCCATTCTCACCACTATTATTCAACATTGTTTTGGAAGCTTTTGCTACAGCAATCAGAGAAGAAAAAGGAATGAAAGGAATCCAAATCGGAAAAGAAGGAAAACTGTCACTATTTGCAGATAACGTGATAATATACATAGAGAATGCTAAATCTGCTACGAGAAAACTACTAGAGCTGATCAATGAATTTGGTAAAGCAGCAGGATACAAAATTAATGCACAGAAACCTCTTGCATTCCTATACACTAATGATGAAAAATCTGAAAGAGAAATTAAGGAAACAATTCCATTTACCATTGCAACAAAACAAATATAATACCTAGGAATATACCTACCTAAGGAGACAAAATACCTGTACGCAGAAAACTATGAGACACTGATGAAAGAAATTAAAGATGATGCAAACAGATGGAGAGATACACCATGTTCTTGGATTGGAAGAATCAACATTGTGAAAATGACTCTACTACCCAAAGCAATCTACTGATTCAGTGCAATCCCTATCAAGCTACCAATGGCATTTTTCACAGGACTAGAACAAAAAATTTCACAATTTGTATGGAAACACAAAAGACCCCAGAGAGCCAAAGCAATCTTCAGAAAGAAAAACAGAGCTGGAGGAATCAGGCTCCCCGACTTCAGACTACACTACAAAGCTACAGTAATCAAGACAGTATGATACTGGCACAAAAACAGAAATATAGATCAATGGAACAGGATAGAAAGCCCAGAGATAAACCCAGGCACATATGGTCACCTTATTTTTGATAATGGAGGCAAGAATATACAGTGGAGAAAAGGTACCCTCTTCAATAAGTGGTGCTGGGAAAACTGGAAGCTACATGTAAAGAATGAAATTCGATCACTCCCTAACACCATAAACAAAAATAAACTCAAACTGGATTAAAAACCTAAATGTAAGGCCAGACACTATCAAACTCTTAGAGGAAAACATAGGCAGAACACAGCAAGATCCTTTTTGACCCACCTCCTAGAGGAATGGAAATAAAAAGAAAAATAAACATATGAGACTTAATGAAACTTAAAAGCTTTTTCACAGCAAAGGAAAGCATAAAAAAGATGAAAAGACAACCCTGAGAATAGGAGAAAATATTTGCAAATGAAGCAACTGACAAATGATTCATCTCCAAAATATACAAACAGCTCACCCAGCTCAGTATCACAAAAAACAAACAACCCAATCCAAAAATGGACAGAAGACCTAAAGAGACATTTCTCCAAAGATATACAGATTGACAACAAACGCTTGAAAGGATGCTCAACATCACTAATCATTAGAGAAATGCAAATCGAAACTACAATGAGGTATCACCTGATACCAGTCAGAATGGCCATCATCAAAAAATCTACAAACAATAAATGCTGGAGAGGGTGTGCGGAAAAGGGAAGCCTCTTACCCTGTTGATGGGAACGTAAATTGATAAAGCCACTATGGAGAACAGTATGGAGGTTCCTTAAAAAACTAAAAATAAAACTACCATAGGACCCAGCAATCCCACTACTGGGCATATACCCTGAGAAAACCATAATTCAAAAAGAGTCATGTACCACAATGTTCACTGCAGCTCTGTTTACAATAGCCAGGGCATGGAAGAAACCTAAGTGTCCATCAACAGATGAATGGATAAAGAAGATGTGGCACATATATATATATATATACAATGGAATATTACTCAGCCATAAAGAGAAACGAAATTGCGTTAGTTGTAGTGAGGTGGATGGACCTAGAGTCTGTCATACAGAGTGAAGTAAGTCAGAAAGAGAAAAAGAAATACCGTATGCTAACACATATAGATGGAATCTAAAAAAAAATAAAAATGGTCATGGAGAACCTAGGGTCAGGACAGGAATAAAGATGCAGACCTACTAAGAATGGACTTGAGGACACAGGGAGGGGGAAGTGTAAGCTGGGACAAAGTGAGTGAGAGAGTGGCATGGACATATATACATATATGCACTAGCAAATGTAAAACTGATAGCTAGTGGGAAGCAGCCACGTAGCACAGGGAGATTAACTCGGTGCTTTGTGACCACCTAGAGGGGTGGGATAGGGAGGGTGAGAGAGAGGGAGACGCAAAGATATGGGGATATAGGTATATGTATATGTATATGTATATTCAGATTGTTATAAAGCAGAAACTAACACACCATTGTAAAACAATTACACTCCAATAAAGATGTGAAAAAAAAAAAAAAAAAAAAGTGCAAGACCTGAATTCTCCCGTGACTGAGAAGGGCTAGCAAAGACAGAGCACGTAAAGGAGGCTGAGCCAGCAAAACAGTTCAAGAAGTAGCATCCGAGAGAGAGGAGCACCTGTGAGCGTAATGCCGAGAACTTCCCCTGGTCAAATCCAATAGTTTAAAACATCTTGTAATGCTTTTTCAAGTTTCTACAACATTAGGGCGCAATATCAATAACCAATAAGAAACTCTCCCTACATCAGCACAGAGACCCACTGACATAGGAACAGCAAAAGTATTTAGTCAGGAGAGTCAATTCAATTCAGAAATCCTTGTGTGACACCGATTTCAATGCACTCTGTGGGGGGTAATGTGGAGGGGGATAAAAGCATGAGAAAGACTGCCGAAGAATAAATCCCATGGGAAAACGAGTATTATAGAAGACTATAGAGAGACGTAGCTCCTTCTAAATAATATGGCGATTAATTCCCCTGGGGGTCAGAAGGTGAGGGACGTTCAGGATGGCTCCGTGGAGAGATGACGTTTTGACAGAAACCTTGAAACACATATAAGACTTCAGCAGTGTTTGAGGATGGAAGCCATTTTAACTTTAGCAACTGGCTTGTTTAAGACCTAAAGCATAATGTTAAGGAAAATAACTCTGGCATGAGAGGAAAAGCCTTTCTTCTGGGCATCTTCAGACAGCTATTACTTGATGTGCTTTAAGAGAAAGTGAAAGTCTTGGGGGAACGTACAGGACAATCGCAAAGTAGGTGGATCCAGAATAGGAATGGATGAAAATAATCAATGTTGAACGATGACTAAAACAAAAGGAACAGCACAAACTACAAATAGATACTAGATCATATATAAAATGAAGTCCTTTTTTATATTACAGATTAAATTATCTATTGTTTTAAATTACATTCCATTTCTGTAAAAACTCAGTTGTGCATATTTATTATAGGAAAAAATGATTTCAAAGGGCCGTGCATCATAATAGCTCCAGAGAGATCATTTAAATACTCACATGTTTATTCACTTATATCATGAGTATTTCTAATTATTCAGAAGAGTATTTGTCTAAAGTGCATTATGCATATGAATAAGATAGATTTGGACCTTTATTTTTAACCACAATGAGTGTTTGTAGTGAGACTAATAACTTTTAGGAGATCTTTTCGCACTATTCTTGAAACTGATATCAAAGACATAAAGTGTGGGAACATTTTTGTGACAAGCTTTGAGTTA
>RJWK010041638.1:0-19488 GCA_004363435.1 Platanista minor | reverse complement strand
GAAACTACTACAACATTGTAAAGCGATTATATTCCAATAAAGATGTTAAATAAAAATAAATAAAAGAGATTCAAGGTAAATGTTTTTGGAATGAGCTGTTGATGCTCAGGAAAGAGATAAGGTCTGCCAGTAGAGAAGGCAGGAAGTCAAGGCGAGACCAGGTAAACTGTGGTTGATGGAGAGTGTGCTGGACAATGGCTTGTCAGTAGTTTCAATCACAAGAGACCAAGAGAATAAACAGTATCAAAGAGAGCCTGGGTAAAGGAAAGTGTAACCATCACTGGGGTATCAGTATCTTAGTGGAGGCAGATAAGAAAACCTGGGGGATTAGTTCAGTGTGTGGCTTTGGGGTTGGACATTTCAGAATTTGAGTCCCAGCTCTTCTACTTACTAAATGTGTTATTTTGGGAAATTAGTGTCTCCAAGTGACAGTTCCCCCATCTGTAAGGTATGCTGAAGAATGCACACCTTACATGATTGCTATGAGCAGGTCTGCCCCTAGGGCATATGGTTTCCTGGGCAAATATTTTTTGTGGGGCCCCTGTTTACATAAGCAATTTGAGTCACCCCAAATCAGTGTGTCAACAGTCCAATCCTGCTCAATCATGGTAAAGAAATACCATGCCAGCCTCAGGGCGTGATTATTCACCAAACTCCCCTCCAGGAATTGAGCTAGTTCCAGGGCCTTGGTTGGCTAGAGCTCCTCCAGACGTCTGGTCAACCCCCTGCACAGCAAGGGAGAGACATAGAGGATCATTAGAGAGTGCTCCAAAGAGGAGGCTGGACTGCCCTGCCTAGATAGCACTGCTGGCCCCAGCTGGTCTCAGGCAACAGGAAGGGACTTAGACATTTCTGAGGAAGGTTTGGTTTAGGGGTCGGGTCCCTGCTTGCCTGAGTCTAAGGACAGCATTGATTATAAGGATTAAATGAGAACATGCACGTCAGAGATGTTTGATATAGTGGCACACACAAGCATCTGCTAAATTTTAACTGCAATAAAAATACAAAAGAGTAGTTTATTATTTTAAAAAATAATGATTTTGTCTTCCACTGCTGTGAAGCAATAGAGGTCCAGTTTTTGTGCTGCTGGGGCCCAGGAGTATAAACACAGCACAGGAAGTGGGGTTCCCAGGAAGCTACTAAGTGTGCTTGAAGTATCCTGTTTAGGACAGGTGCTTGAAGGAAGCTCCGCCTCCTGCAGTCATGTGTGTTCCTGCGCTAGCAAAGCCTCACAGTGCTCAGGAGCAGCTCCTGGCAGGATGCTCAGGGATATTTGGCAAAGGCCTCCTGCAGCTGCCAGAAAGACCTCAAGATGTTGCAGCTTCCTGTTTTTGTCTGGTGCTCACTCCTGCTTTGAGCTGTGCAGAGCTCCACGCTTTTCAGAGTGCCCCTATGTGTCTTTCTCTTTTGTCATGCTCAAAACAACCCCCAGAAGTCACTAGAGAAGCAACTGTTTTCCCCATTTAAGAACAGGAAAGGAATTGGCAAGAAGCTGGGACATGTAGACAAAGCAAAGATATCAATGAATGTAAAAAATAGCTTCTGCATGTGGATCTGATTGTATCTCTGATTGTGGATGCAATACCACTCTAGAACCACTGTCATTCATTGAGGGAGTGCTATGTCTCCAACACTGTGCCAAGTGCTTTATAATTTTTCCCCGTTTAATATTCCTAGTAACTCAACAAAGCCAGTACTACTTTAATCTTTGTTTTACAGATGAGGCGTCTGAGGCATATGCAGTTAAGAAACCTGCCAAAAGTTATATAGGTAGAAAGTGGAAGAGCTGGATTTGGACCCAGGTTGGCCTGACACCCAAGTTCATGGTCTTAACCATGATGTGGTAAGGCCTTAGCCCTAGGAGCTTATTAAGGACAGGTCATCCATGAGATCTGCTGAGCATTGGCAAACTCAAAATTTGTAAATAGTAGCTCTAAAGAAGTACGTTAACAACTCAAATTTGAAGATTCTCTTATAAAATAAATTGGTTTTTCCAGGACACTTACCAAATATTTCTTTTTCCTAGTTCATAATTACAAGCTATCTGCATGGGGTTTTCTCCTCACCTTACTGTCAGAACTTAGAGTAAATTTGTGAACCTGTGTTGTTTTCTGACCTTCTGAGCTTTTGGGTCTAGTACAAATGAAAGAGGCATATTTAGGGCAATTACCTTCTCAACAAACAAACAAGAAGAGACTGGTGCTGCTATCAAAAGCCCTAAGGTCATCTGAAAGGGTTCAATGATTATGTTGTCAGCTGAGTCCAAATCCCAAAGCAAAATGTTCTGGACTGGAGACCAGGGACCAAAGTAGAGTTGGCAGTCCCCTGCCTGGTGATTAATACATTGTTGCTTCTTGAAGTGGTAGCAACCTGTTTTGTTATATTGTTCATGGCATGTAACGCTGTGGTTCTCTAACTTTCTGTGTCCCTTTTCATCCCGTTCGCTGTCACTAATCCCAACCCCATAGACCAGACATTTCTGTCAAAGAGCCAGGGGGAGGTCTTGGACATTGTAGCCCAAAGGCTAGAAGGGACTTTTTGTTGTCCACAGTTTGAAGAGCACACCTTCCAAGACTCTGTGGAGCTTTTCTATCGTATCTTCCTGGTAGTGTTGAGATGCTGTGTTGGAAAAATGTTTTAAATACTTTGCAAATCTCAGACTCAATGGTGAAGACCCCTACCCACCCCACCTTAAATTCGAGAGGGGCGTTTGACTTCTGGCCATGAAAAAAATGTTTCCCAGAAGACGTGACAAGAAGCAATATCCGGTTCCTCCCCTCAGCCCTGCTGTCCTTGCCGATGGCTGCACGAGTGGCTGTCTGGACACAAAGCGGTGACAGGAATCTGGTGTTGGCAAGGAGATGTACTCAGTCGTGGCCTCAGTTCCTCCATCACACCAGGCCACCAGGGCCACGTCCAGTTTGTTGATGGGATGTGGTTCCCTCAAAACAGTAGTCTTACTTTGACTTTTATTCTGTTGAGGTGGGAAATGATCGGTGGTAAACGATCTCTGAGTCTTTGGAGGGCATGGAAGGAGAGATTGGAGATTTCAGCTACGTGGTAAAGCATTAGATAGCCTGCATTTTTCATTGATTTGTAGTTATCAGTAACCCCTGTTAACTTCCCAAAGCTTCCTGTTCCATTATTTTAATCATATTTCCCAGAATCAGAGTGTCAAGCCCTTGACTGTCAGACCCTGCCTTTCTATCACATTTTCAATCATTAACCCCCCTCTGCCCCAACACTCACACCAGAGGTCTTTGTCACAGATGTTTGAAGGGCCCTTTCAACTTCTCTCTCCGTGCTGTGTTCTGCTTCCTGCCATAGCCTTCCCGGTTCCTCTGACTGTCAGGCAGGATTTGCTTTATGCTCTTCCTCCTCTGGGCAGGCTTGTCTTACTTCTTCCCTCATCCTCCTGTGTGCTGTACAGCATCCCATGCATCTCTGTTAGAAGTACCTGTTTATACGCCTCTCTCACTTAGCACACTGCAAGGTCCTCTCTGAGAGTATGGAGGGAGCCACATTTCTATTTTTACGGTATTATAGTACCTGGTATGGAAAAAGGCTGTAAGTGTATGAGTAAATGAATGAATAGATGTTTGTAGAAATCAAATCGCTATGTTCGAATACAGTGGACATAAAATTATCCCCCTGCCTTCAAGTAGCTGAGGCCGGAAGAAGCAGTTTGGTGCAGTGGCCGCAAGTTCTGGGCTGTGGGGTCAGGCTGCCCTGCCAAGTTCAAAGTGCAGCACTACTCATTTTAGATGTTGTGACTTGGACACCATACTTAATATCTTTGAGCCTCAGTTTTATCACTTATCAAATGTGGATAATACTACCTACACTGCAGTAATACTATGAGGACTAAACTAAAATATAAAAGAAGAAAACAAACTAGCCTTTGTAGCTTTTCAATAACTATTTCCCCCTTTCCTCTTCTCTCCACCCCAAATGTGGGAGAAGTGACATAAATTCTTAGGTAATAAATACAATTAGTTTTCCAAGCAAGGAAAGATAACTTGGACCTGGGATGGCCAGGGAAATAGAAAGTAGGATTTGAGCTGGAAAATAGAGGAGACATACCCAGAATAGGAGTAGAAAGAAAATATCCCAGTGAAATGAGATTAGAAAGAAAAAAGATAGAAGTAAGACATTTTTCACTTAGTTCTACTGCCTGTCTCTTCTTGGTCCAGAATTATTGCTTTGATGTGTTTCTTTGTTTTTATTTATTTATTTTTTAGGCCTAGGAATGTGGACAAGTAACTTATTTTCACAGGAAAGGTTCCCATCTAATTTACTTCCTTAAGTAACTGAATATGCTGAAATGCCCCATTAGTCTTAATTATATGTATCAATACTTAAAAACGAATCTTATTTAAAGTCAGAAGGTAAGGCAATCTGTTTAAGTTTATTGTGCGGCGTTGGTTTTTTTCCCTGGCTTTAAAAATATTTTTATTCTTACTAAGAGTGGACTACCTTCACAGAAACCCCTGATTTAACATCATGTGATCCTAATGAATCTGGGGTATGACCCAGTGCTTATTATCATAGATGCCTGTTAACTTAGTTAATCAGCCATGAGTCTGGAATGCATGATGCAGGCTGCCAACAGGAAAGCAGCATAGTCTATTTGTGACGCTATTTGTGATGTAGCCAGGAGAGCGGATGATTCCTTTCTCAACCTCCAGAAGACACCACACTCAGAATGCAAAATCAGAATTCATGGGACCTTCAAATTTAAATAGGCCAGAACTCTACAAGAACTATGGTATGCCTTAGAATTCTAGATGTTTCTTAAGGATGGAAATAAAACTTTGATATCAACACCTTTCTACAGGGAGTGAGAGACTGAGGCCCAGAGAAGTGAAGTGACTTTCCCCAGATCTGTTGGATAAATTAGAGGTGAAATTAGATGAAGAACTGGTCTCCTTTCTCCCTGCTTAGCACTGCAGAAGAGAAGACCAAAGGACTACCAAAAATTGTTTTAGTTTAGTTTGAGATTCAGCTCAGGTGAAACTTTCCTTTGAATCTTCTCCAGATGTTCCCCTCTTTGGGGAATACCACACAAATGCCCATTTATGGATCAGTATTTCCACCTTTATGCACTTTTATGCTTGGTTATATCTATTTGTCTGCATGTCTCTCTTTGCCAGGTAGTAAGGTTCTTATTTGCAGCAAAGAGGTTTTAGCGGGCTTTGTTTCTCCAGTGTATAATAAATGCTGTGCTTGGTAAATAAGCATACTTCATACATTTAAAAAATTAAGATATAATTCACATGCCATAAAAATATGCCATTTTAACATGTACAATTTTGTGGTTTTTAGTATATTCACAAAGTTGTGCAAACATCACCACTAATTCCAGAGCATTTTTGTCACCCCTAAAAGCGATCCTGTATCTGTTAGCAGTCACTCCCTGTTACCACCACTCCTCAGCCCCTGGCAACTCCTGATCTATTGATACTTTCTGTCTCTATGAATTTGCCTATTCTGGACATTTCATATAATTGGAATTACACAACACATGATCTTTTGTGTCTGGCTTCTTTCACTTAGCAGAATGTTTTCGTGGTTCATCAATGTTGTAGTGTGTTATCAGTATTTCGTTCCTTTATATGGCTATGTGGATATGCCACATTTTGTTTATCTATTCATCAGCTGATGGACATTTGGGTTGTTTCTGTTCTAGGGTATTATGAATAATGCTGGTAGGAACACCTGTATACAAATTTTTGTGTGGACAGAAGACGTATGTTTTCAATTCTCTTGGGTATATACCTAAGAGTGGGATTGCTGGGTCATATGTTAACCCTATGTTTAACTTTTTGAGGAACTGTCAAACTGTTTTCCCCAGGGACTACACTATTTTGCATTACAATTGCCCTTAATACAATTTTAAATTAAGTCGAAACTATTCCCCAAATATGAAATAACCGGTTTTCATTAAAGTGAAAAATCCCATGTGTACATTCATGCCTGTTTATACCCTGTATCTTAATCTTCAAAACCTCGTATATCCCTACAACTTAAAGGTTTGCAAACATATTACATAAAGGAAGGTAGGATCTTTACTCGGTGACTTTAGTTAGCTGGTTTTGTTGTTCCTGCTACAGGTGCCTTAGGATAGCCCCCAAGCTTTGTTTGGTTGCTGTTTAAAGATTTTTCCTCATCCAAGTTCTGTAGCCATAGATAGCAACTGAAATGAATCAGAGGATGTCAGAGATGTTCTGACTCACAGTGCCCAGAAAAATCCAGCTCACAGAGGTTTGCATGTGGGCCAGTGGAGAGGGAGCATTCTCATGACATAAAATAGGTCCCCAGTGGATGAAGGTGGGCTTGGGAAGAAAAGTCACAGAGCTGGAGCCACTGCCAGCACCCAGCTTTCTCTCTTTATGTCTGTCACACCCCGGATCATGTTGTAATGTCATTTTTTACATCACTAGAATATTCTAGGGTGTTTAACATTTGCTCTTTGTGTGGGACAGTTCCCAGTTCTGTTTCATATCACTCTTTTCCCTGAAGGGTTATCATGTGGTTCTACTATGTAGCTGGATATGTTCATCTGTTATCTTTTCCTCAGGCCAGACTTGTCCTTGAAGTGACACTCAAACTCTGTAACCAGTTGGTAGCCAGCCCTGTTGCAGGGGGACTGGCTACTTAATAATTAACTGCCCCATCACTGAAGTCATCAATTGCTACAATATTATCATTGATGGAAATACTATGTGATGTTACTTTGTTTAGTAATACTTCAACTGAACTTGATCTTGCATAGATCATGGTTCAGTTGGTCTATTTTAAGATATTAAAGAGGACACAAGAAGCTACTTTCAATAGTTTCTTGGTTAGCTCTTTTATCTGGATACCAGGAGTGGTCTAGTTCATTTCCTGTCTGTAGCAACTGGTGAAAAGATGCTGAGCCCAACCAACTTTCTGTAACTCTTGCTGTATTTAGGGAGGACCATATTCTACTTGAAGCTTTCCTCTATCTCTTTTGCTAAACGGCAAGCATTCCTTTCTTCAAACCTTTATAGCATTTTCTCAGTACTTCTGATTCCAATCCCTTTCTACTTCCCCTTAAAGTTATTTAAGTACTTGTGCTACTTGCCCTACTAGAATGTAAGCTCACTGAGGGCTTAATCTAGGCATCTTCGATCTATATATCAGTCAGCTTTATGAAGTTTTATGTATTATAGATGTTCAGTAAATGCATAATTAATGAATCAGTGGTAATTTCTTTTCATTCTTCCCTGAATTTTGCCCACTTTGCTTTCAATTGCGTGATGCTATGGCTTAATGCTGTTTGTATGGCTTCATTGCTTTTTTCTGTGTGTAAATTTAATGGCCAATGAAGCATATTGGTAAATGCCCAGCACTCAGTATATTTTATTCAGGAAGGGAAAAATATAGTGTAAAATTCAGATCCAAAACCAAGAAGAATTTAAGTTCTAAATATTTCCCTTCCTGTCCTTCCTCCAATCTCCCCAAACCTCAGCAAATCCAGTATATATGCAGAGTGTCTTCTATCTTGCTGGGGAATGGTGAGAAGGGAAGAAAGGAATAAAACTACCTTTTATACCTCTTTCAAAAATGCAGCCAACGTGGCATATGGCATATAGTACTAGCACAATCTTTGGTGCAATTGTAGCAATGTGAAACTGTTTAAATTTTTTAAATGAAAGCTCATGTATATATGTAAATAGAATATTATTATAAAATGGTTCATTTCTACAGAGCTTGATAAATGTCATAAATCACATCCTTCCCCCCAGAACATAACTGCAGTCTTAAAAGACTTTTGGGGTCATATTGGTTTATGAGGCAGTTGTTTGTTCTGACCCCTGTGACCAGAGTTAATCCAAGTAGCCTTATTAACATATTTTAAAGGAAGAAGCACTTAGCTGCTTCCTGGGGCATTAACTCACTCATTTGATGTTTCTAGGAACCAGGTTTGACTTTTAGAGGTGAATGCCAAGGAGATACAAGCATTCAAAAGAAGGAGGGATGTATATGTATAAGAACATAGAGAGGTCTCATAGGAACCCCGGAAATGCTGAGCAGTCAGGCCTCAGGAAGCATAGAATTCCAGGCTGCTCCAGGACCATCTGATCAGTTTTGGGGAATGTCCTATTCTCTTCCCTCCCAACTGGCTTCCTCTGACACTTTACCCCTTGGAATTTTGGTATTCACATGTCTCTATGAAACCTGCCCCTGGCCTGGCGTTACTTGATCTTTTAATACCTGTATCAGCCCCTGACTAGGACTTTTCTATATGACTCTTAGTTCAGAGTCCCAGAAGTGAAAACCTAATTGACCCAGCTTCTCTTTCTCAAGGCAGGATATACATTGTAAGTGCTTGGCCAGCTGAGGTATGGGTCCCCCCTCCCCATCCAGTGTCTACTTATGATCCAGTCAGCCACAGCCAAAGCGTGAAGTCATATTGCTCAGTGCCCACTCAGAAGAGGGGTTGAATGGGGGCAGAAGAGAAATGATTAGGGCAAGCATCCCCCAAGGCATATCACTACCTCTGGGCAGTGACCCTATGTTGATAATGAAAGTCTTGTCATGAGAAATTCCATGGCATTTTCATCAATATGCAGGCTCAATAACCGGAAAGAAAAATAAAACTCTATGTGGGTATCCTTGGAACCAGTGTGTCATCTCTTTTTCATTCATCAACCTCTCTGGAGGAAAGATACTATGGAAATCCTAGATATAAATAAATGAGAAACAGTTTTGGATCTTGAATCAAGAATCTGAAAAAAAAAAAAAAAGAAAAAAGAATCAGTAAAAAGGTAAAGGTGTATTAACTCCCTTTTAGAACCCTGAAGATACATTTGCCTTGTGGTACCCTTTGCCTTACCAAGTCCAAGTGATGGGAGATGAAGTAGACAAATAGGGGTTAAGATTTTGCATAATCTCTAAGCACAGATGAAGCAGTTGGGTGATGTGACTTCAGGTGCTTCTGTGAGATGCCTAGATCAAGAATCTTGGACTGTCTGGTGCAAGTCATCTCTTCCTGCTGTGAAGACAAGGACAGTATCTCTCTCATAAGTCTCTCCTACCCACCTCCTGATATTTGTTAGTTATAATATTGTTTTCACGTTGTTCTTTGCTTTCTGTGCTCAAAAGAGCATTCCCATTCTCTTTTGTAACCATAATCCAGTAACTGGGGTATCAGTTTCATATTTAATAGAATTCACTGCTCACTGCTAGTCCTTTTACTACAATATTTGTATTCCTGAGTTTATTTTGATTCATCTCACTCATCTCTTCATTGACTAGATGTTGATGTGAAGCTATTTTCCAAAGAAGTTTTCGTGGTGTTGTATTTCCTGACCACCTCTGTGTTTCTGGTTGGTTTGTCCATTGCCTTTATGTCTGAACAACATTTGGGCTGAGTGAAACCTTCTTGGGACACACACTTTCTTTCCCTCGAGATTTTCAGGTATTGCTCCGCTGTCTTCTGTGCATTAGCATTGCCACTGAGAAGTCTAGATTAGCCTGAGTTTTTCTCTTTTGATGAGTGATGGGCTTTTTCTGTCTGGATATATGGAGAATGCTATCCTTTGACGTTCAAAATCTTAGGTTAAGACCTGGAGTTAGCATTCTGTATCAAACTTTGTTAAAATAGTATCTCTGCACACTTTAAATCTGCAAGTTCAGATCTATCTTTATTTCAGGGAAATTCTTGTGTATTAGATCTCTGAATATATCTTCTGCTTCTTAAATTCTCTACTTCTGGGACATAAGTTTTTTCGTTTTCCTTTATTTTGCACATCTATTGATTGTCTCTCATTGATTTAGGGTCCTTCTTCTGCATTCACTGAGATCACCTCAAACTTTTTTCTATCCTAGGAATTAGATATTTATCAGTGTCTGCTCTCTTCTTTGATGTCTCATTTATTCCTGTTGATCCTGTCTTGGTCCTCAGTTTCCACTTCTTATTTGTATAATCTTTTTCTTTATCTCATTCTGTTGTGTCATCATCACACACATGAGTTCTTTTTAAATTTAATGCACTAATTCAACATTTTGTGCCCGTTCCCCTTCACTCTTGTCCCACACAGAAGCCAGAAGGATCCTGTGGAAATGACAATCAGATCATGCAACTCTCTCTGCTCAGAGCCTCCAGTGGCTTCCCACCTCACTCACTGTAAAGCCAAGGTCCTCACATGACTGATAGGGAGGGCCCTAACTCTTTCTCTTCTCTAACCTCACTCCGGCTCTCACTCCTTGAACACACCAGGTCACCTCTCTCCTTCAGACCTTTGCTCTTATTGTTCACTTGTCTGGGATGCTCTTTCCTCAAATATCCATATGGCTACTCCCCTACCTCCTTCAGGCTTGCACAAATGGCACTTTCTCAAAGAGGCCTTCCTCGGCCACTCACTTCAAACCACAACTCCTTCCCCCCAACTCTCTTTCTCCAGCCTTGATTTTTCTCCATAGTACTTATCACTTCTATCATCTATATCATATGATATGATATATATATATATTATTATATCAGCCACATACACACACAAGTAGAATGTAAGCTCCATCACAACAAGGATTTTTGTCTGTTGCCCTTACAGCAATATCCCAGCACCTAGAACAGTTCCTGACACTTAGTAAGCACTCAATAAGTATTCCCTGAATGAATGAGTGGGCTGAGGTTAATTTTGCCTTCCTGGGGAGGTTTCCTAACATTGAAGTCCAGTGTTTCTTGGATGGTTGGCATCACACTGCCTTTTTCATATGGCAGCAAAGGTCATGTGTCAAGCTATCAGGAGGGGGTCTAAATTCTTTAAGGCATTGTAAGTAAAATTCCCCACGTTTGATATGAAAAGCCTCCCTATAGCCCAAAATGGTTTTGAAAACTTGAGCTTTACAGTTTTCCATTATCCTGTTTTTGTTGTAAATTGATGAAGCAGTGAGAAACTAAGTAATAACAATCGTTATTACCTTCCTTGAGCTCCTTCTGGATGCCAGGCACTTTCATTTCATAGAGAGCCTCTTTCAGCCTCACCCAGTACCAGGTACATAATCTGCAGGGTCCAGTGCAAAAGGAAAATGTGAGACCCCTCGTTCAAAGTGCAGGAATAAAGTGCCATTAAAGGTACTACAATATAAAGCTTTTTTTTCTTTATTCCACAGACTCTTTCTCACCTTGTCATAATGTTTTTATTTGCTATTTAATGTTGTCCTAAATAAAGTGAAATTTTAAATTATTGACATGAAGTTTGACCTTTCATGTTTACACTGCACCGCTCATTTTAAACTCAAATATAAGAGCACTGAACTCATTTGTGAAATTGCACAATTTATATTTCGTAGATCGTAGATGCATATGTATTTCATTCTTTCCAGAAGCGTGGGAATTCTGCACCCAAATAGCTCAACTGTTTTTATTTCACTTCTTGGATGCATGCGCATTCTAGCGACACTCTCTACCTTTGGCTTACTGGTGGCTAAGGAAGGACGGAAGGGAAAGGGGGCAGTAGGTTGTCCTATCGTTCCTTTTGCTTCTATATCATCATTTTCAGTGTAAGTGGCTGGCTAAATAGGGAAGTTACATGAGTCAGAAAGGATATGATAGGGTCCCTTGGTACGCGGGCCTCTCACTGCTGTGGCCTCTCCCGTCGCGGAGCACAGGCTCCGGACGCGCGCAGGCTCAGCGGCCATGGCTCACGGGCCCAGCCGCTCCGCGGCATGTGGGATCTTCCCGGACCGGGGAGCGAACCCGTGTCCCCTGCATCGGCAGGCGGACGCTCAACCACTGTGCCACCAGGGAAGCCCTTGCCTTCTTTTTTGCATTCTGGTTTGGATGGAAAGTGACCTCTCAGTGCTGCTGTTTATTCAGTCGTAGATGTGACACACTTCCCTTGCACTCCCTGAATTCCCATGCCTCACGAGTCCACTGGAATTGGGAGCTCAGGGGGCATCAAATACCACCTGGGAAGGGGACAGCAGCAATGGCAGACACAGGTCCTGTACCTCTCTTGTCTGCTCACACGCAGGCTCCATGGTCCCATCCAACCTCACTTGTAAAACACAAGCTCAAATATAAAATTCTTACAAATCTCAATATAACAAGAGCAGAGCATTAAGCCAAACGGAGGGCCCATCTGAGCACAGGTTCCTACACAGCTTCCCAGGTCGCACGCCCAGGAAGCCAGCCCTGTCCTCACCACAACCTCACAAGTGGAGCATGTTACTACTGTTCACAGATGAGACCGCTGAAACCCAGAGAGAAAATAACATGCCTGAGGTCCCTGAGCCTGTGGCAGAGCTGGAACTCAAATCCTGGCTGTTTGATCAGGTTGCCTGTGTGGCCAGTTAGCATGACAAAATAACCACAGGTAGGAGGTAAGACCCCAGGGGTTTTGGCCATTTCCAAGTAATTGTGTAACCTTGGACAAGTCTGCCTTAGCACTTCAGTTTTCATCTCAATGTGAAGCTAATGCCTATTTTTTTTCATACAAGTTATAGTTTTTCACAAACCAGAGGGTTGGTTACGTGGTCCCTTCTGTCTTCGTCCTGAGAGCTGGAGGAACTCACAGAGATGTGTGTTGGGTGACAGTGCTGTTTTTCCTGTGGTAGCACATGCACTAATGGCCATGCACTTTGCATGCTTTATTTGGCCTGTCCCTCAGACAATGGCTGAAATGTCCCAGGAGAATGTGAGAGAAGTTATTTTCTGGGAGTGTGCCAGGGCCTAATTAGAGTGAAGGGAGCAAATGGAGGCTTTGTCAACTTTGCAAAAATTCTGTGACCACCCTGCATAAAATTTTTTTAGTTGTCTCTCTGTGTAGACCACAGGAATGCTATTCCTTGAGGATGATGAGACAGGGTAGATGATTGAATTGCATCTTAAAAGACTCGAGAATGTGGATCTGGGCAATCCATCTTCCCCTGTCCAGCCAAGGAGGAGCCCAACAGGCCAAGGGGATGCGATTCACCTGGCAGGTCCTATCATAAGAAGTCCAAGAGCCAATGAAGGATAAGGTATCAGGAGAGAAGATCATTTTATACAGACAAGGCAAAATGGAACATCATTTCCATTGTGTCGAGTCTTCTGGAAACGCCAAAGAAGTTGATGTACATTGAGTACATCTTAACTCAAAAAAATGTTTGTGTGTGTGTAGTTGGGAACAGGGGAAGGGAGACTCTTTCATGACCTCTGTGGAATGAAGATCCAGCAAAGCAAAAGACCTAACAAAACAAAAGACCCAACAAAGCAAAGGGAGGGCCCATGGCTTTGGATTCTGACAAGCCTCTTCCCTCAAGTGTAAACATAATAACATTATCGGGCTTCCCTGGTGGCGCCGTGGTTGAGAGTCCACCTGCTGATGCAGGGGACGCGGGTTCGTGCCCCGGGCCGGGAAGATCCCACGTGCCGCGGAGCGGCTGGGCCCGTGAGCCATGGCCGCTGAGCCTGTGCGTCCGGAGTCTGTCCGGAGCCTGTGCTCCGCAGCAACGGGAGAGGCCACAACAGTGAGGGGCCCATGTACAGCAAAAAAAAAAAAACCCACCAAAACATAATAACGTTATCTTATCCAGTTGTTAGGAGGATTAAATGAGGTGATAAATGAATGTAAAGAGAGTAGAATGGTAGCTGACACATAATTAGCACTCTGTAAATGGCGACAAAAGTGGTACTTAGGATTAGTTACTAAGGAGACTTTGTAAAATGCTACCTGGTTAAGTTCCTTTCAACTCATTTCTCCCCATGGTGAATTATTGGTTTGCATCTTGGCAAATATTTTCAAGCAACCACTAAATTGATTTATATATAAGAGACTGAATTTACTTTTAATTTACTTGAATAAGATTTTTAAATCAGCCTGTTTGATATAAAAATGAATACTTAGCCAGCATTTTGACTTACTATGGTAAGCCAGTGACATTTATTCCTTAGAATTCATCAAATATCACATGCCTACTTTGTGTCTATCACTATGTGAGTACACATATTCACATGTGATCCCTTGCCTCAGAGAGCCCACAATCTTTTGCAAAAATAGACATATAAATCCTTCATTGCAGTGTAGTAAAATTCAGAGCACTGGTGACATTAAGTACCAGAAAGAAGGGGGTGTTGCTAGGAAAGGCATCACAGCTCCAGATGATAGGAAATGACCATTTTTCCTTCCCAATAACTGTATTTCTACCTAGAAAATATTAGGGGAAAAGATAAAGCCAATAGTAAATTGTTAGGGGAAAAAAAGGCCTTTTTCCCCAAGTAATTCAAAGGTATTTCTGGACTTCTTGTGAACTTCTCATGTGCCTGAAATTAGGCTAAAATTCATGAAACTCTCTGTACTATCAAAAGATCCTTTGAATTCCAGTAATAGGTTCCAGTACACTTTCAGGAAAAAGGCTTGTTTTGTGCTCCCTCTGCAGTTTATATCTTTAGTGGATTATTTATAGAGAGCTTTAAATATACCTTAGTAATTTTTCCTAAGCTGCAACTTATTGTTTAGGTCCAAACTCAGAACTGGCTTCTGAGAAGGACCACGGGGAAGTTTTGGATACAAATGTAAAATAAGTCTACCTGAAGAACTCATGGAAAAGAACTTTGCTGCGCATTGATTCTGTGAGATTCACATGGAAAAAATCCTAAGAATTCTCTGTTGAAAACATGAGACTGGGATCAAGAGGGATCAGACATTTAGGAGTTTGTGTCAGACTGTAGGAAACTTTGGAATCATCACTACTAATAAATTTTCATGAAGATTGCAGTGACTGTCAGGATGATTGTTATTTTAGCCAGCTGAGAAGATGGAGGTTGTTTTTTAGATGTGGCAGCATGGGCTATAGCTATGTTTGTAAATTTCATGTTCATTTACTTCCTGTGATGCAGGCCAGTGTGCTAGGCCAGTCAGTGTTCCTTCATCACTTAAGGAGCTGGTGCAGCTCAAACCTCATCCCAGAAAATCTGAATCATCAGACCTTGGATGGGACCAGGTGTATGCATTTAAAGCACCCCTAGTATTTTTTTATCCCTGGAGGTCTGCAGGCTGCACTCTTGGGAGTCTAGCAAAGTATGAAAACCTCCTTCCCTTCATGGAGCTCACAGCCTCATTGTGGACATGAAGCCATTACTACAGGAGGATAAGCCAATCCCAAATGGTTTGTGCTACTTAAAATGCTATTTGTGGGATGTGCCTGGCTGTCATTTTATTCTATTTCTCAGGGAAATATTTAAGTACACTAATAAACATAGACACTTTCTGGGCATGTCTGCTAAACACGGGACATGCACACACCAACACAATCCAATTTGGAGGAAGGAGGCAGTATGGTTGGAAACACATCATGGCAGACTTTGAAATGCACCCAAAGTCTTTTGAACTTAATTGGTAAAGTAATAGGTAGCTCAGGTTTGAGACTCTCATCACGTCACTTCTAATGTCCATCGTCCTTAGTGTGGCATTCAGAGCCCTCCATGACCTGCCACCCTGGCCTTAGTTTGAACCTCTCCCCATTCCCCTTGAACAGTGAGCTTGATACCTTCTTGTCCCATGAGGAGGCCATGGAATGATCTTTCCCCCTTTCTTCATTTGGCAGCCCTCTCTTACTTCTTTACTCCTCCTAGAAGCCTCTCCTGACTCCCCAGATTGGGCTCAGTACTGCTCTGCACCCTGTGCACCCACTCTGTCTTTTTTTTTTTTTTTTTTGGCTGCGTTGTGTCTTCGTTGCTGTGCGCGGGCTTTCTCTAGTTGCTGTGAGCTGGGGCTACTCTTTGTTGCAGTGCGCGGGCTTCTCATTGCGGTGGCTTCTCTCGTTGCGGAGCATGGTCTCTAGGCGCCCGGGCTTCAGTAGTTGCAGCACATGGGCTCAGTAGTTGTGGCTTGTGGGCTGTAGAGCGCAGGCTTAGTAGTTGTGGCGCATGGGTTTAGTTGCTCCATGGCTTGTGGGATCTTCCTGGACCAGGGATCGAACCCGTGTCCCCTGCATTGGCAGGTGGATTCTTAACCACTGCACCACCAGGGAAGTCCCCCCACTTTTGTCTTACCACCTTCCTAATTGGGTTGAGAGTTTTTGTGTGTGAGCATCTCCTCCACTAGATGGTAAGCAACTCCAGAGCAGTGATTTCTCTCTTCCTGTTTTGGTATTGCCAGCCCAGTACCTGATGTACTGTAGATGCCCCATAAATGTCTGCAGTGAGGTTGATAGATGTAAACATTAAATGGAAAGCAAATAACAAACTCATTCTCAAGTTTTCCTTCAGCTGGATTCTGCGAGAGAGGATTTTGAGCACTCTTCTGCCAATGAGTCCAAAGGTGTTGAGGGATGGGTGGTCATGGAGGGGTCCTGAAATTCCTGCCCTGTGGATGCACAGGCCATAGGCAATCTGTGGCTCTGTAGGAGAGAGCAGTGAGGATGTGGACTCCATCAGGTTGCTTGTTTTCTGGTTTTCACATTTCCCTTTTAATTGGCATGGCTTCTTTGGAAGTGAGGTACTCTTGACTTTTTGCCAAGAGTGGCTGTGTGCTCACAAAGCTTTTCTCTCCAACAAAATGGTTTCTGTCCTTTGGTCACTTGTGGACAACCCTGGCTTCATTTTGTGAGTGAATGACAAGGCGGCAGTGAGTCACTTTGGGGGAATAAAACAACAGATGAACCCACGAGTTGGTGTGTGTATTATGAAGTCTTATCTCATCTGAGTGGAATGAGACTGAGATAAGTTCTTTGGAAATCTTCTCTAGAAATAAGAATAAAAAGTCCTGCTGTCTTATGAACTGTACATTTTTTATTTTTTTCCTTCATTTATTTTGCTGCACTTCTTGTACCTTTAACTAACTGTAAAGTAGAAAATATCTATGCTTTGCTTCTGTTCTCAAAGCTCTTAATTATTTGGCCCTGGGGCCGGAGACAAAAACAATTTGGTTTTACTCTGCCACATTCCAAAAATAACTTTAGTAATACCCTCTTTGGTTATCTTAAAAGTGTAGAGTGGATGCTTTTATCCTAAAGTAGCAGTGTCTGACTGTTGGGGTGACTTTAGCTATACGACTGTTGTTTAGCAACTAAATGCTGGTGACTCATTCACTTTGACTGTGGTACAGGAAAATTCTTTCCATGGAAAACACAGGAGGGGGGCAAAATCTCTCTGAACCACTATGTAGTATTTTCCTTTGGAAAAGGCTTCTCTGGAAATGAATAGGCACCAGCTGTTACTCTGCTGGCGTAGTCACCAAAGCGGCCAGTGAGCCTTCCTCAACCAGGGTTTCTGTGCAGTTTATCCACAAAGGTATACAGGAAGGTTCAGAGCTGTAATAAATCAGTTTGGTTAATAAACCGAAATCTCAGGATTAAAAATGGTCACCCTGAATAAAAGAGAAATTGAACTAATTGCATTTACAGTATCCAGAATATTTATGTATGATTTGGTTTGGACTAGAAACACAATGGTGTTTTAGTGTCACATTCCATGGGGTGTGGGGCAGGAAAGGAGAGGGAGAGGGTGAGAGAGGGAGTGCCTCAGTGAGGTGCTAATCTATTTATGCAGCAAAAATATAATAAAGTAAATTCACCTGCTAGGCTCACAGCACCAAACTAATTCCAGTTCTCTGAGTTTAATTTTGCTTGTCCGCATCTCCTTGCAGGCTCTGAGGGTGTTAGGGATGGAGTGTGCAGTGCTAGCCGTGAGCTTTCGGGGGGGTAGAAAGGGCTTGTCCTCTCCTGCTCTTGAGCCCTGCCCATCCCTCCCGACCTGAGGTCGTGCTGCTCTCATGCTTGGCTCTGATTTATGAATGGAGGTTAGAGAAGCCGCGGAAAGGCTCTATAGTGCTTACACTCCGGCTGGCTGCTGGCTTAGGAAAAAGATGACCCTATGGGGCTGCAGTGGGGGCAGGGAGGGCCGTGGGAGAAGTGTGTGTCATAGAAATGACGACCCATGGGTTGGAGGGGCCTTATTAGCCCTTTCTTACAGGCAGAGATGCCCAGGCTATTAATAGTAAAGCCCTGAATCACAGATGTAGGAATGTCACAGCTGCTTGAGCTCTGCCACTGTTACCCGACAGAAATCCAGCCCCACCCAACGTCATTTCAGCTATAAACAACCTCGGAGGCAAAGATGAGGCACGTTGAGTGACTTCATTCCTTTCCGTTACCCCAGCTCTCTTAGACCCAGCACGATACAATATTTGCAGTAAAACAGTCGAATCCTGGCTGTGCGTTCTGGTTCTGCAGGACGGGTTGTCCATCTGCTGCTCTCTCCGAGCCACGGCATCTGCCTTTGTGTCTCTTGCTCATCCCTTTTCTCCCACGTGGTGGGGAGAGCAAGCAAATGATCTGGGTTTCCGAGACAGGTGCTGGAATGGGGTGGGCGTCGGCTTAGTGACCCCAGCCTCCACCAACCCCCCACCGCCGGAAGTCACCTGCTCCCGTGAGACCAACGTGTGCTCCTGCGGGTCAGAAATCAAAAGCCTTGTCACTTGTCAGTTTTCACTGCCACAGCCAGATCAGGCTTAGGCTGGAGAGCGGTGCAGGGGTGACTGTCCTTCACTTTGTGGCTGGGAGGGTTCCTTCCTCACATATACACAACCCAAGAGGGGCTTGTCTGGAAAACTCTAAAGAAGCAGGGAGAAGGGGGAAGTCAGAATCCTACCTGGATAACTCAGATTTTTACTTTGATCCTGAATTTGATCCTGGATGAGGAATTGAATCCTGAAAGAGCCTCTTCCCAGGCTCCCTCTCATTGTCCGGTCGGTCCCCTGCTCCTCCCATTTCAGGAAAGGGGTCGGGGAGCAGCAGGGCAAATCACAAATCAAATGTCATTATTCATTTTTCATTATAATTAAGCCTCCAGGACCTTAAAAGTTGAAGAAAATGAACTTGAAGACACCACTAGCATTATTTTTTTACCGAGGCTAATTTTATTTATTTATTTATTTTGGGGGGTAGGAATTTAACAGAAATTTGCTTGCATAGAATTAAATTGCAGTTTCTACAATAAAAATAGAAAGGTTACCCTTTCACCTTTTTTTTTAACATCTTTATTGGAGTATAATTGCTTTACAGTGTTGTGTTAGTTTCTGCTGTATAACAAAGTGAATCAGCTGTATGTATACATATCTCCCTATATCCCCTCCCTCCCTCTTGCGTCTCCCTCCCACCCTCCCTATCCCACCCCTCTAGGTGGTCACAAAGCAGCGAGCTGATCTCCCTGTTCTATGCAGCTGCTTCCCACTAGCTATCTATTTCACATTTGGTACTGTATATATGTCCATGCCACTCTCTCACTTCGTCCCAGCTTACCCTTCCCCCTCCCTGTGTCCTCAAGTCCATTCTCTACGTCTGCTTCTTTATTCCTGTCCTGCCCCTAGGTTCTTCAGAACCTTTTTTTTGTTTTTCTTAGATTCCGTATATATGTTTTAGCATATGGTATTTGTTTTTCTCTTTCTGACTTACTTCACTCTGTATGACAGACTCGAGGTCCATCCACCTCACTACAAATGACTCAATTTCATTTCTTTTTATGGCTGAGTAATA
>RJWK010041637.1:0-19488 GCA_004363435.1 Platanista minor | reverse complement strand
CTGAAAAAAAAGACTTTGTTATTTCAAATTTGGCAAAAAAAAAAAAACACGTCCATTATCCAATGGTATATTCTCAGACTGTGAAAGGCAGGCTTGTTTTTTGCTTAATTTAGATATACCAAAAGGAGAATGACTTAAAAAAAAAAAAAAAGAAAGTGACAGATCCCTTCCATTTTTGTTCCCTTTTCTATTTTAAAGATTTAATGTACAGCCACATTATAGTTCGGGGCGGGGAGGAATGGAGATGGTAGGCCTAACTGTCTGGGGGAGGAGTGGAGAAGAAAAGAGTTTTTCATAAATGAAATACACTAAAATAAAAACAGGAATGTAGCATCTTATAAAAGGATTTGGCAGATGTGCTGAACTCATTTCTCAAAAATCAAACTAAAATGACAAAATAAGTCTGTGTGAAGATCCATTTTGCATGGAACATATTTTTCAGATGTTCCACTTACCACCATTATCATAAAAGGGAAAAAAAAAGGTATTATGATGACTTGATGAAAATAATACAAGATACTAGCAATGGCTAGGATGGCTTTCAAATCAAAGTGAAAAAGGTTTGGTAATTTTAAAATATTTTCAAAACATAAAATCGTAGCTCTAGTAATAGTTTATATTATGACTGATGCTGTTATATTTATTACCCCATTTAATCTTTACAATTCTATAATGTGGTTATTATTACTCTCCATATTTTAAATATGAAGAAGTGAGGCACAGAGAAGTGAAGTGACTTGCCAAAGGTCACAGAGCTTATAAGTGATGGACCCAGAATACATAATAAAGATACACAGATGTACATACGTGTGTACATGTGTGTGTCAGAGGAGGGCAGGGGAGGGATATCTAGTGCGGAAAAAAAAAAAATCACCAAAATGTTATGTTTTGTGTTCTTTTTCTGGGCGGTAAGCTGGTTAGTTGTTATTTTCTTATTCCTACTTTTCAATATTTCCAAATATTTTTCGTAGAGCACATATAATTTTTATAATCAACAGCTTTAGTGCAAATTATATATAATAAAATAATGCTAAAAAACTATAAAACTCATTATCTTAATGACAAAATGAGCATCCTATCATCTGTATACCTACAAAACCTGACCCTTTGTCAGACCATTTTTCTTATTTCAGAAAAAACTGCATGTTGGTAAGTGAATGTCAGTAGAAAAAAATAAATCATTCTACAATATTCAGTAAGCACATAGTTTGGCAAATGTTATCAAAACACATAACCAAGACTCAATGTTTGTAGTGGTAATTACTAGCCCCAAAATCTGTAGCCCCAAATTATAAATGCCTCATTCGAAAAACAGAACCCCAGCAATGAATATGTTGTTCTTGTGTGAGGTAGGGTCGGAAATGTTCAGGCACATTACAAGCTGCTGCTTATTATTTAGGGCTGTTATATATACACACACACTATATGTATCTCCCTTTTTATTTGAAAGCTGTGTCAGTATGGTTATCGCTTCTTGATGAATAGATGATTCATTCCCTGTGAGTGAATATGCCTTGCTGATGAATAGGTGATTGTAATGACTGAGTGGTTATAAAATTCTTACAGTCTCTTCTGCACAGATTTGAACATGTTTATGTTTAACTTCAATAGTAAAAAACACCGTAGTAATATAGGTTATGTATAAAATGAAAAGACTGAACTAACTGACCTCTACAGTTACTCCTGGCTTTAAATTCCATTATAAAGTTACATGAATATCACTATTTATTAGTCAAATCACAGTACTGCTTCTCTGGGCACATGTGCATTTACCGAAGTTATACCATTTTAAGCAAATACACACACTCTGCCGAATATTCAGGCATATTAGAAAGAAGCACTGTTTTTATTTGGGAAAAAAATTAAAACTGATCTACAGAGTGGCTTCACTGCCTTAAGTGTTCAGTATTATCTATTAAACCGATTTCTTTTTTCTCATTAATGTCCAGTGCAGCATCAGTTTGTGAGAGTCAGGCTTTGCATCTACTTGTTTAATTTGTTTAATTTTAACGCTCATTCCTTAAATGAAAGAGCCTTGGCTATGTTAATTATCCAAAGAAAGACAATTTTTTTATTTTATCCCAATTAGCAATTGATTCTTAGCTAAAATAAAATTAAAGTTATATATATGTGAAAGATTTGAGAACTGCAAATCAAATGCAAATATAGCCTCCATTTGTATGCAAATATAGCATAGTATGATCAATAATGGTATCAATAAAATTTCTTAATTTTTACATTGATGGCAGTTGAATTTAAACTATGGATTTTCAGCCTATTTAAGATTACACAATTTTCTAAATGCTATATAGTTTTATGTTATTCTTTTTTAACCAATTGCTGAGTGGTTGGATACAAATAAGTTATACATTTTTCACTCTGAAATGGGGAAAAATTAAGCAAAATCTTCCATTGTATCAAAATACCTTTTATGAGTCTATTTTCCAAATGTCAGTTCTGTCAATGGATGTGTTTATTCCTTATAATCTTTATATTTCCTATATATGTAATATATATCTATATATATGCATATGCATTTATATAAGTATATATTGAAATATTCCTTTCAAACAACCGTGGTACTCCTCTATTTAAATACATTTTGGGAAGATGATTATAAAATATACTTTCTTTTCCCTCTCCCTGCTCTTTGAGGCAGGTCTTCTACTAGTTAAATAAATTTGCTGGAGACCATCAAAAAAGTAAAAAAAAATAGGAGCCTATGATATAGCTACCAATGGGCAGGATATAAAGCATATTTATCATCCCCCTCTTGCATCAATTTTCACAAATTTTAGTGTACCCATTTAAATATTTACGTTTACAACACACAGGAGCATTTATGACCACACCATCAACATCCCTGGTTAAAATAAGAATTCTAAAGCATCCAAACAGCCTGACAGCCTTCTAAAATGGCAACACTGAATTTACATACATTTTTTAAACATCAAGTGTGAGCGTGAAGAAAACGGGAGCACACAATTTAAACAGCAATTGATCCATATGCTAACATTCACACTATCCTAATCTTCTTCCCCAATGACTCTTAAGCCTCAACTGCCTTCTGTTATCTATGCATTTGTGACTGTAAATCAATCCTTTGCTTTTTAAAAAAAAACTTAGTATGTTATTTATGTACAGTGTTGCCATATTCTGTATTTACTTGGTGTTTGCTCCTTGGAATGAAACTTCCCTAGTGTTGTCTTCATTCTTGAAAGTAATATATAAAATTTAAAACTTGAAAATAAATCTCAAATCATCAGAACTTAGATTTCCTGAATCAATGCTGAAAGGCAATGTGGTTCATATTTTTCTCAAAATGCACTATCACACCCTAAAAATAGCCCAATCTGTCAGAAGTATTCATATTTTTCTTACTAGACACTTAAGAATTATTAACAAAAATAAGTCATCAGAAGGAATTTTAAAGACTACAATTTGGTTTATCGAATGCACCTTAACTGGCTCATCCCCCATTGAAGAGTAATGACAAATTTCCTTCAGGTAAAAGAACCCTTGAGTTAGGTGAAACAGTGACCGAGTAAACAGGCACAGAGTTAAAATTAACTCAGAAAGACTTGAAAGTAGCAGTGTGAAGGAGCCCGCCTAGGCAGTGCGAACCATGCCCAAACACCTCACAGCCTGCCATCAGGCACAGCAGAAACAAACTCGCACAGGAATGTGCCGGGGAAAGGATTTGTCTGACAAGAGAAAGACTTCCACGTCAGGAGCCAAATACCACTAACTTCCCAAGGCTTAAGCCTACAAAATGCCAAATGATTACTGTGCATATGTGGAAACTTTTTTTCTAAGGAAACAAAAGTATTTTAATGAATCATTGGATATTTGGAAACAACTATCTTTTTTTTTTTTTTTTAATTTCTACTGGCTATCTTCTCTAAACTCAATGATTCTTTCATCCTGAGAGACATGGTTAGAGCCTGTAAGAAAGGACCACTAGCCCATAGTCAATGTTTCAAAACTATAAAGCCCATAAAGCAGTGTGTTGCTCTTTGATCCTATTTTTCTGAATTTACTTGAATAACAGATTTTTAAATCTATCCCAGAGAGACTTGAAGTTTTGGTCCTTGGCCTATTTGGAGGAGGAGGAATCAGGTTGCGGGAAGGTGGGTCCGGATAAGGAAGATAGTTCACAGACCTTTGATATATTTTATTTCACTAACTGTCACACATACACCAATATTTTGTCCAAATAATTATTCTCAATATATATATGCAAAAACTGATTCACTTGGCCAGATCATCTAACTAGTAAATGTCAGGGATGGGATTAGAACCTATTTCTGTCTGGCAACAAAGCACCTGCCAAGAAAACAGACTAAAGAAAATGAGTCTCTATATAATATTTAGTTTAACTGTATAAACAAATAGAAGCCCACAGTCAGCGTGGCATCATATGCTAACTAAATAAAGTCTAAAGTTATTTATAACACGTAAAAACTAGGGATGTAAACATATCAAAGCTATGGCTATTAAATAATGCAGTGCTCTTCAGAAATATATGTATATCTAGATGAACCTCCCCGTCTATATCTAGAAATATATATGTTGTCCCCTCGGCAAGTCAGATACAAAATACAATTTTTCTGGAACTCCTATTTTGGAAATGTGAGTGGAGCCAATTTACTAGACACACTCAGACCTCGAGATTCTGTGTTTGTTTGCTTTTTGTTTGTTTTTTATTTTTCTTAACAGTAGGAGGAGCAAACCAAAAATAATATTAGCTATTTTTGAGCACACCTGCCACTCAGTGATTCTGGTCATTATTGAAAAAAATCAAACCCATCCCCTCAAAGGATGAAATTTTTCCAGCTTTGAGGATGTTAAAAAAAAATGTGCCACAGGCTGAGAATTTCAAAATTTGCATTCCCAAAATGCTTTAAGCAATGATCGCATCATGAGGGTATGTGTTCTCTCTCAAACTGACTGCTTTGAATGAAACAACAGTTTCGGATATAAATTTCTGGTATGTTTCTATAATCCTATTACTAGTTTTAGGGTATGATTTCACTTTTTAAAGTTTATCTGTTAGTCATCGAATTGCCAGTTAATTCTTATTTTGTGTCAGTCATTGTGCAAAGGCTCAGAGCCACAAAAATGAAAGTCATAGCAGTTGAGAGAGGGTTGTAAGGAAAATGGTAAAGAAAGAGAAACTCCAGGTTTATCCACATGGCTAATTGTCTAATGTCTCCAAGTAGCTAATATTCAAAAATTTAAACATGAGAAAAGTAAGAGGGTAACACTAGGTGTTACTTTTGGTGCTTCTAAAGAAGCCCAGATGGAAAGGGAACACAGTAGAAAGAGAACTGGAATGGTTAAGGGGATCTGACCAAAACTAGTCCATGAATCTGGGTAAGGCACCGAAACCTTTGGCCCTCACCTTCCTCTTCTGAAGATGAGGAGATTTGACTTCATTATCTCAGAGGTCTCGTCCAACTCTGTAGGCTAATAAGCAACATGCTGGAGCTCTAGACAAACTCACACTTAATTTTGTTTCTTACGTTGGCTGCCTTTTCTGATTTTGCAGGACACTGGTCAAAAAAACCCTACAGATCATTGAAGACTAATTCATTTGCAGACATAGGTCATCTAGCCCAATTCCTAGGAATTAGTTTGGGTATTTCCTTTAGCTATCTTCACAGTAACCAGAAAGGAGGCATCCTTCAACTATCCCCACCCTATCCCCCAAGGACAAGTGTTTTCGCACACTAAAACAACACAGTTTTAAGAGGAAAGGACACCTGTTCAGTTTAGGCTCTTCTTCCTTTCTTTTTTTCCTTTTTTTTTTTTTTTTTTCCTCTACTGAAGTATGAGACAAGTGAAAAATAGTTCAGTTATCCCAGTTCAGACCATACTTGTAAATTACTGAAATAAATCTGGTATCCACTGAAATATCTATAAATATGGCATTCATGACTTGCTTCTAGCAACAGACGTTTGGATCTAATGGTTCAACTCACTATTAGGGTCTTCCTAAATGAATAGTGAAAGCAGAAAACCAGCTGCTGAAAGAGGTTCTTTTTAAAAGAGTCAGTGCAAAGTTTTGACCAAAATTATTTCCTCCACTATCTCTGCCAGAGTCTGCAATTCAAGTATTGGAGAGTTTTTGTTTCTTGAATGAAAATGTTTTTCTGGAGACAATACCTTAAATTGTTATGTATTACTAGATGTATCAGTTTTGAGATTTCTTTTTAAAGCCAGTTGGAAATAGGGCCGATGGGAATGAGATTCAAGTTAAGTGGCCGGGTTTTAGAATGGCAGTCACTTAACTCTCGAGTTCGCTTTAGAATCTGCATTAGGCATCTTGCGCATAATATTTTTAGTCTTATTGACAATCCCCTTTGCACAGAAAAACACAAACAGAAATGTACATACTGCCCAACCGGGTCAACACAGCATCTCTTCTGTAGTTGTCCAAGGAAGCACCGTGCAGGATCGTTCTACCCTCT
Source organism: Platanista minor (assembly GCA_004363435.1). Taxonomy (NCBI): domain Eukaryota; kingdom Metazoa; phylum Chordata; class Mammalia; order Artiodactyla; family Platanistidae; genus Platanista; species Platanista minor. Next base: position 13,015 of record RJWK010041637.1, on the reverse strand, counting down.
GATCCCCCTCATTTCCGCTGTTATGAGTCATATCTCCGTCATCTCCAACTCTGTGAGATGTGAAACTTTACCAAGCACTAAGTGAAGTAGGACTTCCCTTGCGTTGAATGAAAATATCCTTCACTTAAATTTCCACAGAATGCTTCTTTGTCCTGGCATTTGGTTTTTCTGGTGAATGTAGCCTCACTGCACATGATTTTATGGATTTCAAGCCTGCCCTTACTATCCATATTGTAATCTCCATTCTGGTTGACTGCCAGAGACAACAGTTCAGTTTAGTTATTTCAAAGTTTAATTTTCCTTCTAGCTTTGAATTTTCTGGCTGCAAAGTTATTGGGAGCATAAAGCTCTGGGGCACTTGAAGCTTCTAAGTCTCTACAGTCAAGTTACTTTGTGTAGTTTGAAATCAGAGGGGCTGTTCTCTCTCAAAGAAGTCCTGTATGAATTCTTATAAATCTACTTAAGTCCTTGCTTACAGTTGCAAGAAAATTATATCCTCCAACTTAAATAAGTGGACTGTGTATTGAAACTATTTAGAACGTAATTGTATGCTTTCCTCTTAATAAATCTAAACTTATGTTGGAACAGCAATGATATATGAGGCACTTAAAGCTGACTGTTAATACCACTTCTTGCATATTATTTTCAAATAAATACATGTTCATTTGCTAAGTGGATATTCTGCTTCATCAGCAAAGGATGCAACACGGATAGCAAAAGTCATTAGCATAATACAAATGCTTGCAAAACAACTTTGGAATGCCTAAACTAAAAACGTACACTACCAAGGACTTGGAAAGCATTTCAAGCTCCAAGGCCAAAGAATCTACTGCATATTAATCTTCTTTATCAAAAAGTTGATTTGGAGCACTAAAGACAGAAATAAGCCTATTGTGCAATAGCAAAAAAAAAACAAATCTTGGGAGACGGCATGGTATGGTGGAAAGATGCTCTGCTGGGGAGCAGGGGATCCGGTGGTCCTAATTTTGTCACCAACTAGCTTTGAAATCTTTAGCCAGGCATTTCAGCCCTATAAACATGCATTTCCCCATCTGTAAAAGGAGGGGTTGAAGTATGTTTTCCCAGGGTTTTTTCCTAACAAACAGAATCTCAGATTTTATGACCTAACCGAGGTGGCAGAGTCCAGAGAAAGAGTTTGAAAAACTCCTTACAAAGTTAGAACTGGAGTTCTGCCTCCCAAGACTTTTAGTTCTCTTAAGTGAAAGCATGCATGCATATTCACCCAGCTGTCACCCTTGAAGAGAGCAGCGTCAGTATGCCCTAACTTATATGAAGCCCAAAGTGCGATTGTTACAAACTCCTATGCACAATTAGAGAATCGGCGATTGTTCTCCTCTGCTTTCACCACCTCACCTATGAACTCACCCAGTTCTGAAAGCTTTGCTTTAAGTATCTCCCCAATGTTGACATTATGAAAATATGGGGGGAGGGAGAATTTAGACGACAGATTGTCTGCATTTAAGATGAGGAATCTATGGGGTATGAAGGGAATTTATGATTGTTTCCCTCAATTTTTCCTGACACATATTTTGAAATTTTTTTCTCTTTTTTCCTACTGTCACTGTTGGGATACAAATGCATTCCTTTCTGTACATGTTCTGCAGCGTCATCATGCCTTTGGAGCACGTGCTGAGAGACTAAGTCGAGAGTTCTCCTGAGGAGTTGGTAGGGACTGATGCATTCAAGCAATAAGAGGGCTTCCCTGGTGGCGCAGTGATTGAGAGTCTACCTGCCGATGCAGGGGACACGGGTTCGTGCCCCGGTCTGGGAGGACCCCACATGCCGCGGAGCGGCTGGGCCTGTGAGCCATGGCCGCGGAGCCTGTGCTCCGCAACGGGAGAGGCCACAAAAGTGAGAGCAAAAAAAAAAAAAAAATCAATGAAGAGATGGTGGGCACAGGGACCAGGGACCTTAGCATCCCTTAGCAAATCCTGGCTCTAGAAAGCACACTGTTAGATTTATGCACAGCCATGCAATTTCTAGGAATTAACATCAGGGACTATAAAACTGACTCTTTAGATATATTTACATTTTACTTCGATTCACTTAGCCTACTGTATGCTTAAGTAACACACTGCAATGCAGCCTGATGTATATGCAGTTCACTGTTTTTAAGGTACTAACCTATTACCCACCTATGATTTATAATATGTTCAATTAAAAAATGAAACAAAATTCCAAGTGCCTTTTACACTTGTAATTACACAAAATTACATTGTACTTTTAGGTGGGAAGCTGCGAATACATGTGCCTGGAGCGTTAAGTTCTACTATTTAAAAAAGAACTTCTGCTATATAATCATGCATTAAGAGGAAAATATACCTATGTTTAAAATCTATCATAATAAACCACTATGAGATAATAATTTCCAAGGACTATAGCGCTATATGGACTTGAGGAAAAAATCAGTTCAAAGATACACTACAATAATTGAAAATACAGAAGTGATACAAAACTTTAATGCTCTCTTTTCTAACATTTTCTAAATGACCATTAAACTTTGTAACTCTAACACTTTTTCTGCTTCCTGTCCTCAGCAAGACAATTTTTCAAATACAGTAGGACTCGTAGCCCTTGTTTTTGTCTCCCAGGCAAGATGCTATTAGGGGTCACTTCCCACGTACGGAGAAAACAATCTTCATGGATAATAATGATAAAACCTTATGGAATGCAAAAACAACCAAAATATGTATTCTCAGATGATTACGTTGGGGCCAAGTCAATATTAGTCCCACTTCACCCACGCACCACATAGTCTAAAAATGCTGTCAGCCTGATAAGAATTTCCTGATTTACTCTGTTTTCCAACAGAAAATATAGGTCATCAAAATAAACCCCTGACAGTAAAAGAACAGTAGTTACACTACTGTCTTTTTATTTTGCTAGCCAGTTATATAGTCCAATAGTTGCTTTACCTGACAAAAAAGTAATCTCGAACAAGCCAGTGTAGTAAAAGCAAACATGAAAATTTCAAGCACACTTCTCAACTAAGTTCTTAAGTTCAACTCAGCCTAACATCTACTTAAACAATATCTACAGAAGCTCAAAGGATAGCAGAAGTTGATCACTATTTACTAATATGTGCCACTCATCGAGGTGGACAATTCAGGTGAAAAAGAAAGCTCATTTTTTGGTTTGTTGACGGTCTTAGCAAAAGAATGTGATTTGGGAACTGAGTTTTGGGGCAACTGCAAAAGTTAGGTAAGGTATTGGACTTATTTTTTATTGAAAGCTAAATTTCATGATTAGTTATTTATAATTTTTCTGATACCGAATTTTATTTTCTAGCTCAAAAAAGTATTCCAATTCTAACCCCCACTAGAGATTCGTATTTTAATGGAACTATTTTCACAACTCTGGAAAATAAAACCTTACTCACAACTATTCTGCTAAAGTTATTTTTGAAGGGGAAAAATACCTTTCTGAATGTTTAGTAAAGTTTGAGGCTGTTGCTCGTCCACATTCCAATTGATAATTTAAGGCCTCTACAGTCTCTGAGATGGAATAAAGTAAAGAAGAAAAGGGTGGTTCATCTGGGACACAGTGTTCATAAAACACAGAAAATGGATATCCAGCATCACTTTGCATTACTTGCCTGACTTGGACTTAAATGGTTTCCTCCATTACTTATATCTTTTATATTAAAGCCAAAGAAAAAGAGCATAACCAAAATGTTTTAACCTGTCACCCTTGATCACAAATTACAAAATGTTTTCCCATTCCCCTCCCTAAAAGTAATCTTGCTTTGAAATGCTGAAGATGATGAAGAAAAAAAAGATAGCTAGAAAGTGGGGCTCCTTCCTCTTTTGCCCTAGTTGTCCTGGTTAAGCTCATACTGTTCAGCAGATAAATCTAGAGTATGTACTCTTCCAGAATCAGCTGAATTTCAGTCCCTAAATTCTAAACAGAAGTTATAGTTTCTTTCCAAAGAGTAGCACAATAAATCTAGTAAAGAGACAGGGGTAGAGGAAATAAATTAAATGGCCAGATTAATTAAAGAGCCAAACCCTGAAGACCACAATAAAATATATGTTTTTTTAAGAAACTAAAAAAAAAAAAAAAAAAGTCAGTCAATAAATTCTGTGGATGTTAGTTTCAGAACCATATCTAGATCCCTGATAGGTGTCTCTACCTCAGAGTATGTATATTTTTTTTAAGTCTTACCAAATCAACCCACCCTAATTCCCAGAGTCTCAGGACCCTATTTTGGTACAGCCCTTGACCACATGCTCACATATGTGTTTTATGTAGTGCTAACTAAGCCTTGACACACTGCGAGCGAACAGGGAGGAACGTCCAGGGGTATCTAGTGCTTAATTCCCCAGAACCCTACTCTCCCTTCTAAAGGAACTTTATCATCTCCCTAGTTCCTGAATCCCTTTTATCCAACAGCATTGAGTCACTCTTGGCATGGTGGAGACCCAGCATCCAGTGACCCAAGGTTACCTCTTAGCTGGGAAAGGAAAGGGTTCTTCTGTCCAACAGACTGAACCATAACATCTCCGTGCTTTGATGGAATTAAAAATGAATGAGGAATTTGGGGAACAATCCCTGTCACCTAAGTATGGAAGATGACAGACTTTGCAGAGAACTTCTAGTAACATTTGACAGATATTACACTAGACCCATGTTCCACCATAAAAGTTCCAGAAAAGTCATTCCATGGGCTCACTGTCCAGGTAGCCTCCCCTATGTCAGTGACACATTTCATCCTCTTAATCAAGAAAACCCTGAAACACTCCACCGTTACAAAGAAAACAAAATATTTGGTTTAAAGGAAGTTTACTCACATACTCCCAAGACAGATGCCCTTGGTGAGCTTCAGAGAACTGAGCCCTAAGAGCTAGGGTGGCTATGAGGAATAGCTTCTGAGCCGGTGACAAGAGCTCACTGAAGCCCCCAGCCAGGTAATGCCTCGCTTGGAATCCCCACCCGTCCACCTGGCAGCTCGTCCTTCCCGAAGCCTCGTCTCTTCTCTTCTGATGGCTTTCTGTTCAAGGGCGCTCCCGCAAGTCTCAGAGCATCCTCCGCGCCACCCGTCCCAGAGGGACGTCTTGGGAGCCCCAGACCGATACTCTCGCTGCCCCTCGCCCCCGCCCCCGGCAGGCTGCCCGGTCGGTGACTCACCTGCTGGCCAGGTTGGGGCGCCGGGTGGTAATAGGCTGTGGGGCAGGTTGCAGCTGCCACGGGGTTGGGCAGATACTGGGGTGCTCCATACGGCTGGGGGTGATACATCACCTCCGCACAACTCATGGCAGCCGGGGCAGCGGCGGCCCCGGAGCTGCGGCCGCTGCTCTACGCGCTCGCGCGACAGGCGCCGCCGCAGCTGCCGCCTGTGTCGCAGCCCCAGCTGCTACTGTGGCGAAGGCGGGTCCTCGGCGGCAGTGGGCTCCGCGCGGGGCGCGGGCTCGGGAGGGGTTGGCAATCGGCGGGGGCCCATGCGCGGGCACCCTCATCTTCAGCCCCTCCGGGTGTCCCCTGGCCTGCGCTTATATAGCGACTCGGGGACTCACTGGCCCGCCGCGCGGCGGGAGCATGGCAGTGCGGGGCTCGGGCTAGGGTAGCGGCGGCCACGACAGCGCCAGCCGCAGCCGCAGCCCCGGCCGGGGTAGGGCAGACCTGGGGAACCGGGCTCTGGTTTGCATATACACAATGCACGCCCGGGGCTCGTCCTATCACCGGCGCTCCCGGCTGGGCGAGGACCGGGAGGCGGGGACAGAGGGAGTGGGCCGGCAGGGGAGGAGGGGGAGCACCTCGCCCCTCCCGGCTCTGACGCCGAGCTCCGCGAAGTTCCTCCAACTCGGTCGGTGGCGGGCCGGTCGCCCAGCAGGGGGACCACGGGGAGGGCCGGCCGCGGATTGGAGAGAAGTTGCAAGCTCTTTCCGCCTCCCGGCAGTGGGGTGGTGGTGGGAGGGAAGAAATAGGTTCTACGCCCTGAAAGCTCCGCGGTTTCCCACCCCATCTCCTGTCACCTGGGCGCCGGGGCGAGGGCTCCCCAGCCCCAAAGAGCTTTTACAAGGAACACCAAACTAGAGGCCAAGGCTAAAGGAAGGCCAAGTGCACTAGGAGGGAAAACAGAGCAGGCGCAAAATGAGCTGGAATTGGCTCCTACATTTAATATAACCGTAAGTGAAAGTTAACTTCATTGCAAGCGCGCACGTGCCAAGAATGCGACGCGGTTTTTCGTAAGCAATCTCCGCTTTAAGTTAACACCTTCATGGTATGACCCCCTTGCGGGACGTCAACCTCTTCTGGCTTTTTCAAACCGGTTTCCATAGAGCAACAGACAGTGACAGTCGATTAAACCCATCCAGCTATTATTTAAAGGTTTATTTGCACGTGGTTTACAATCCTCTGGGAAATAAAAAGTTTGTTCCTAGGAATATAATTGTATTTCAATATAATCAGAAAAGATTTATACTTATTTTAGAGATAAGCAAACTCTCTGACCAAGTGTATCTCTCCCCCTATATATGACACAGAACAATCTCTTTTGTTTTCACAGAGACTATCCTTTGAGGAGAAGTTAATCTAGATGTTAAACATGCTGATGTTGTTAATGGACAGACTTGTGTCCCCCTAAAATTCACGTGTTGAAGCCAAACCCCCATTGAGACTGTATTTGGAGACAAAACCTATCAGGAGGTAATTAAGGTTAAATGTGGTCATAAAGATGGGGCCCTAATCTAGGACTGGTGTCTTTATAAGAAGAGGAAGAGATGCCACAGATCTGTCTGCTTTGGCACAGAGGAAAAGCCTTGTGACACCCAGTGAGAAGCCTCAGTCTACAAGCCAGGAAGAGAGGCCTCACCAGAAATTAACTCTGAGGGTACTTTGATCTTGGATTTTTAGCCTCCAAAACTGTGACAAAATAATTTCTGCGCTTAAGCCACCCAGCCTGTGGTATTTTGTTATGGCGGCCCTGACAGACTAATGCAGATGTACAGTACTGATATATTGTTTGTATTGTTAATCTTTATATGAACGCGTATGTGGCTATATATAACTACACAGACACACAAATATATAAATGCATATACACTCACACATGCCCTCACTCATACACTCAAATATACAAACTATAGTAATTGGGTAGGAACTCTTGGCTACTCACAGCAGCTCCTATTCACTCACTCATTCTTTCATCCACTGAAAATTTAAAAAAAAAAAATTTATTAAGAGGTTTCACAGTTTAGACTTTGTACTCTTTGTAATGGAGGAGTATTCCAATCAGTAAGAGACATACAAGTTTATCTAAAATGTTTTTTTACTGCCTTTTCACAAGTTGACAACCACTGGTCATACTCATCTTCTGTGTTCCAGATTCATCTATTCAGTTTCTGTCTGGATGGCTCCACATAGATGTTCATTAGGAACCTCAGTCGTAATAGCACTAATATTTCCCCCATAGCCCCAACCCGATCCTCCTCTTTTAATCCCCATTTCAGGTATTGAAACTCCCACCCTAGTTGCTGAGCTGGAAATCTGGGAATCATCCAACATCACAGTCCCCACACCTGGTCTTGGAGTCCATTTCATCCACATTTTTACCTTTCTGCTGACTCCACTCATTTCTTTATCTCTGCTGCTATGATCCTTAGTTCACTCAGCATCTCTCACCCAGAATCCCATAAGAGGCACCTACCTGATTTCCAGGCCCCAAGTTCAACCCTCTTCTGATCCATTTTTCATGATTTGTCCTCCTAATCTTTTCCAGCTCAGCCACTGCAAATCCAACAAAGTAATGATGCTTGAGCCTCTGTTAAAAAAAATTTCCCAGCAGCTCCCCACAGTCCACAGTCCTAATTCTTTAACATTCAAGTTTTGGCCCCTACCTATGTCACCATCTCCTGCAGCTGTCCATTCAGCCATTTGAATTGAGACCCCCCTTTCTAGGAAGAAGCGTGGTCGCTTAACACCACTAACTTTATCTTCAGATAATTTAATATATCTGTAACTGATTCTTTTTTTGTACAATTATGTGCTCAATATGTCTCCTCCATTAGACAATTGCTGAGACCATTTATATCTTGTACATCTAACATTTAAAAGGGTTCAGGCTATATTTGTTGACTTAGAAAATAAAGGCAGAACAAGATCCAACATGTTCATACCCCAATTTCTGTATCTTCCCTGTGCCCCATAGAGCCTCTATCTAGTATGCTGCAAATATTTTCTGTATGACAAAGATGTCGTTCTCAGATCCTAGTAAGTCATGGACTCAAAAGTCTGGAGGTATTTGGCAAAATCTTTCTATAATGCAATATCTTTGTTTTGATACCTCCCTTCATTTCCATATCGCAGCGATGGAAGAAAATGAACATAAATTCTGCCCAGACAGAATTAGAATCTAGAAGAAGCATAGACAGAACAGAAGGAGAAAATAACCCATCAAAGGGTGGAGTCTTTGTTTGCTCATGAATAAAAAGTAGGATCATTCCTGTTAAGGAGAGCTAATTTGGAGTTCTGATAGGAGAACAGATGTGCCTTATTTCCCTCCAGTAGATGTTTAGGGTTTTGAAGAGAAAAGAATTACCAAGATCACCTAGTCTAAAACAACTTCTTTCAAAGATAAGCAAACAAGTGGTCAGATTAAAATCTCCTAGGGAAATGGAGGCAGAACTAAAACCAAAGTGTCCAGGTCTCTGGACTCTTAGTTCGGTTCTTTATCACCCACAGTAATATTTACAAACAAACACATATGTAAATCTACATGCATGCATACATTATATGTGGGTGTGCATACGTGTACCTATTTGTGCATATCCATTTATGCATATAAGAAGAGGGTTTTGATGAGGTTATCCTTTGGTGAACCTTGAGTTGTGGAAAAGGAGTGAGGGGAAATGTAGGCCGATTATATTTGACAATAGTGAGTCACCCACACCAGAGAATTTGATCTAACCACAGGTGTATTCATTTTCATATCTGTCACGCAGAGGTGGGCGTCACAATTACTTGGAATAACTCAGTGATGGGATGGAACTTGATAATTTGCACTTCTGAGCTCAAGTTCCTCAAAAATTACTCATTTACCTTTGTTTTCTTCTCTCAGTCTCCACCACTGATCTTCTGGTTGAGTGATGTGGAACTCAAGCCTACCCATCCAGTGTTTATGCTCCTACTCTTTTCTATCCCAGCCACTGTAATTTTAATAGAATACTTAGATGACCTTAAATGTTCCCAACTCTTCTGAGTCAGGAGTTTACAGTCACTATATTTTTGGGCCCACCCACCAACTTTCCCAGAATATTTCCAGATTTTCCAGCTGGAATTTAGTGGGGTGAACTCCCCAGGCCAGTTTTATTTGGAGGGGTAACTTAAAGTAGATTTTCCCAATATTTCTTGGGGTAAGATAGGGCAAAGAGGGGGGCAGCTTTTTTGTTTCTGAGAGATGACAACCAGGCTTGTATTTAACTTAGGGTCTTAGTGTAAGAGAACACATGGAACCTGCAGTGCCTGTGTTGGACATCTCAGCATGTGTATCCAAACTCTCTTCCCAGGCCACCAAACAGCTGATTCTTGGCCAGCACTCTGGCCCGCTGATAATGCAGCCTGCTCTAAGAATTACCGCTCTGAGCAAGTGGACTTGGTTCATCTGCTCAGAAAATTCCCAGGTCTTGAGTACATAAACATGGTTGTTCTAGGCAGAATAATGCCTATGAATAGCTTTATCATATAGCAAAAGAGACTTAAAATTGCAGATGGAATTAAGGCTACTACTGAGTAGATTTTAAGATAGAAAAATTATCCCAGATTATCTGGGTGAGCCCAGTGTATGTAATCGCAAGGGTCCTTTTAAGAGGGGAGACAGGAAGCAGAAGAGTCAGTGTCATATTGATGTGAAGTGAAAACAACTCTCCAGCCATCACTGACTTGGAAGATGGAAAGGAACCACAAGCCAAGAAGTACAGGCAGCCTCTAGAAGCTAGAAAACGCACAGAGTGGGCTCGCCTAGAGCCTCCAGAAGGAATGCAGCCCGGCCAACAACACCATTTTGGACTTCAGACCTCCAAAACTGTAAGATAATAAATTTGCATCGCTTTAAGTCATTGAGTTTGTGGTGATTTGTTATAGCAGTAATAGGAAACTAATCAACAATTTAGTGGGGGAGGGGGTTCTAGAAGGGAGAACTTGGGTGAGCACGTCCCCCTTTGCCCTACAGATTCCTCGGAGGAGAGGCACAATAGGAGGAGAACCAGTGAGAGGTTCTCTGAAGCTCAGGGGCCAGGGAGGGACTCTGGCTGCCTGGATCTAAGAGTGGTTCTAATAACAGTAATGGAATAGACAGAAAAACAGAAGGTCAAAACTCACATGCAAAGCAATAAAACCACTTTTTGCAGTTGTCATTTAGAATCACCTGCCTTCAGTGGGCCCTCTTCAATGCCCAGCAACTTTACTGTGTTCCTCTGGCATGCTTACCCCCATCCTCTTGTGACTACTGTCTCCTGTCTTCTCCACCATTCTCAAATCCCACAAAACCACTTTCTCCACTTTCTACTTTTCTATTCACTCTTCCACCCGTATGCAATCAGATTTCTGCCTCATAACCCCACCAAAATGTATTAAGGTCACCAGTTATGGTCATGTTAACAAGTTCAAAGTTTGTCTTTAACTTCATCCTAACTGAAGCTTTATAAATTCTGACACTGTGGATTAAATCCCTCTTTCAAATTGCCTCTTCTCTTGACCACCTATCATGACGTCCCTCTTTGCTAATTGTCTCCTTACACTTTGGCTACTCTTTCTCAGTTTCCTTTATCAAATCCCCCTCTACTTAAACTCTAAATATAGGGCTTCTTAGTCTTTTCCTGGGCCTTTTTCTCATCTTACTCTCTCCTCTCGTCCTAAGAGATCTCATCCATCTTCACATCACTTCTATATGCAAGTAACTTACAGAAATTAGCATCCAGCCCAGAGCCCAAGACTTACAGATTGGAGATATATCTTATATGAGGTTCTAAAGTTAATAAATAAAGCAAAGGAAACCATGCATGGTCCAAATTATTATTGACAATTTTATCAAAGCCCCACAATGAACTGGATCACATATACTGTGTCTCAGTAAGTGTGACACGGACAATTTAACCTCCAGCATTGAAAAGACTGCCTTTTCTTGGGTTGACAACCAGGTGAAAAATTGGTCCATGTTTCGGAGCCATATCTTTTTTTTTAAATACACTAATCTTAAAATGCTAAAATCATACTCAAATTGGCAAGATATATGCATAATGTAAGAGAGCCATGTGGGGATTTAGACTCAAGGAATAATAGATTCGTGTCTCCCATCTTACTCTTAACTCTGGGCTAGTTCTACTAAGTTTTAACTCACAGGTGAAGATAATGCTTCTTTATCATAAATTCTCTCTTCCCCTCTCTTTCTCTTTCTCTTTCTCTCTTTCTCTCTGTTTCTCTTCTCTCTCTGTCTCTGCCAGTTTACCTCTACAGCCTCCTATCCATTTTCTCCTGTCCACTCTGCAAATTTGTTCCAGCACATGTCATCCACCCACTTGCTTCACTTCAGTCCTCAGTCTTTGCATGCACTATTTACTTGGAAAATTCTTCCCCCTACTTGGCCACTTACTATCTTAGGGCTCAGCTTAAACATGCTTCCTCAAAGACACTTTCAAATTTAAAGTACACCCCCATTCTGCCCCCACTACTCTCTCAATAACATCCTGCTCACACCCCCTTCCTAGTATTTATCCTATTTTGAAATATAGGCTTTTTCTTAACCTTTTTTTCCTGTCTCCTCATTATGATCCATGAAGGGATAAAGTATATATGTTTTATTCATACTCACTACTATATCATACTTATTCAATGAAGTAATGATTTTATGCTTTATTAAAGGATAATTTCCTTTGGGGTTCAATATGGTCACAGTTGTAGGGATAGACTTTGTTTAAAGGTAGATGTTTCGCCACCCAAAATGTAGGTTATAGACTTGTAGGTGATTTAAAACACGTGTCTTACGAGAGGATGAAGGATAATGGAGGGTTAAATGGATCAGGTGTTTATGATTTTTCTGTTTTCAGGGGCAAGATGATGATAAAGGGAACTCACATTTTATGAGCATCTGCAATGGACCAGGCATTTACACTGATTCCTTTTCTCTCACTCATTTAATTTTCACAATAATCCCATGAAGTAGTTGGTATTACCATTTTAGATATGAAAAAGCTAAGGGTCAGAGAAATTAAATATTTTAAAGATCACCTAGCTGGTGAGTGGCTGAGCCAGGATTTGACCCTAGGTCTGATTCCAAAACACTTGTATTTTTAAAAAAATTATTATTATACCATATATTATATAATAATTAATGAGCACTAAGTCTAACGAAGTGGCCTACGTATATATTTAACTTCATGTGTTTGTGTGAAAGAGTTAAAAATACAGTTTCACCAAGGGATTGATAAGCCTCATAAAAATTTCTTAGATCAATTATTTGTCTAGTGGGTCAGTTTAATTAAAATTTCCTGCTGAGCCTGAGTTTCTGGCTTTAGGAACTAGTCTGGAAAGAAGTGGATAGGGAGCTCCTGAAAGTTCTCAAGTTCAGTGGAAAAACTGATTGCTAGGGATTACAGAAGTAGCTTCAAAATTTTCTCTTTGGGTAGAATTGAGAAGTTCTTTTCTCAAAAGTACTTTTATGTTTAATTTTTTCTCTTCGATTCCTTTCATAATCTATTAAAAATTGAATAACATCAGATTTGTGGTTACCAGAGGCAGGAGTTGTGGTAGGTGAGATTAGATGAAGGTGGTCAAAAGGTACAAACTTCCAGTTTTAAGATAATTAAGTACTTGCAATGTAATGTACAACATTATAAAGATGATTGACACTACTGTACATTATCTATGAAAGTTGTTAAGATAGTAAATCCTAAGAGGTCTCATCACCAGGAAAGCATTTTTTTCCAATTTCTTTAATGCCGTACCTATATGAGATCATGGATGTTCACTAACCTACCGTAGTAATCATTTCATGCTGTACATG
>RJWK010041636.1:0-19489 GCA_004363435.1 Platanista minor | reverse complement strand
GGCTCACCATGGGGACAAGGACACTGGCAGCAGAAGTTCTGGGAAGTACTCCTTGGCATAAGCCCTCCAAGAGTCCACCTTTAGCCCCACCAAAGAGCCCAGGAAGCCTCCAGTGTTGGGTTGCCTCGGGCCAAACAACCAACAGGGAGGGAACCCAGCCCCACCCATCAGCAGTCAATCGGATTAAAGTTTTACTGAGCTCTACCCACCAGAGCAACAGTCAGCTCTACCCACCACCAGTCCCTCCCGTCAGGAAACTTGCACAAGCCTCTTAGATAGCCTCATCCACTAGAGGGCAGACAGCAGAAGCAAGAAGAACTACAATCCTGCAGCCTGTGGAACAAAAACCACATTCACAGATAGATAGACAGGATGAAAAGGCAGAGGGCTATGTACCAGATGAAGGAACAAGATAAAACCCCAGAAAAACAACTAAATGAAGTGGAGATAGGCAACCTTCCAGAAAAAGAATTCAGAATAATGATAGTGAAGATGATCCAGGACCTCAGAAAAAGAATGGAGGCAAAGATCAAGAAGATGAAAGAAATGGTTAACAAAGACCTAGAAGAATGAAAGAACCAACAAACAGAGATGAACAATACAATAACTGAAATGAAAACTACACTAGAAGGAATCAATAGCAGAATAACTGAGGCAGAAGAACGGATAAGTGACCTGGAAGACAGAATGGTGGAATTCACTGCTGTGGAAGAGAATAAAGAAAAAAGAATGAAAAGAAATGAAGACGGCCTAATAGACCTCTGGGACAACATTAAACACAACGTTCACATTATAGGGGTCCCAGAAGGAGAGAGAGAGAGAAAGGACCAGAGAAAATATTTGAAGAGATTATAGTCGAAAATTTCCCTAACATGGGAAAGGAAATAGCCACCCAAGTCCAGGAAGCGCAGAGAGTCCCATACAGCATAAACCCAAGGAGAAACACGCCGAGACACATAGTAATCAAATTGGCAGAAATTAAAGACAAAGAAAAATGTATTGAAAGCAGCAAGGGAAAAATGACAAATAACATGCAAGGGAACTTCCATAAGGTTAACAGCTGATTTCTCAGCAGAGACTCTACAAGCCAGAAGGGACTGGCATGATATACTTAAAGTGATGAAATGGAAGAACTTACAGCCAAGATTAATTACTCTACCCAGCAAGGATCTCATTCAGATTCGATGGAAAAATCAAAAGTTTTACAGACAAGCAAAAGCTAAGAGTATTCAGCACCACCAAACCAGCTCTACAAAAAATGCTAAAGGAACTTCTCTAAGTGGGAAACACAAGAGAAGAAAAGGACCTACAAAAACAAAACCCAAAACAATTAAGAAAATGGTCATAGGAACATACATATCGATAATTACCTCAAACGTGAATGGATTAAATGCTCCAACCAAAAGACACAGGCTTGCTGAATGGATACAAAAACAAGACCCATCTATATGCTGTCTACAAGAAAACCACTTCAGGCCTAGGGACACATACAGACTGAAAGTGAGGGGATGGAAAAAGATATCCCATGCAAATGGAAATCAAAAGAAAGCTGGAGTAGTAATACTCATATCAGATAAAATAGACTTTAAAAGAAAGAATGTTACAAGAGACAAGGAAGAACACTACATAATGATCAAGACATCAATCCAAGAAGAAGATATAACAATTGTAAATATATATCCACCCAACATAGGAGCACCTCAATACATAAGGCAACTGCTAACAGCTATAAAAGAGGAAACTGACAGTAACACATTAATAGTGGGGGACTTTAACACCTCACTTACCCCAATGGACAGATCATCCAAAATGAAAGTAAATAAGGAAACAGAAGCTTTAAATGACACAATAGATCAGATAGATTTAATTGATATTTATAGGACATTCCATCCAAAAACAGCATATTACACTTTCTTCTCAAGTGTTCACAGAACATTCTCCAGGATAGATCACATCTTGGGTCACAAATCAAGCCTCAGTAAATTTAAGAAAATTGAAATCATATCAAGCATCTTTTCTGACCACAACACTATGAGATTAGAAATGAATTACAGGGAAAAAAACATAAAAAACACAAACACATGGAGGCTAAACAATACATTACTAAATAAACAAGAGATCACTGAAGAAATCAAAGAGGAAATCAAAAAATACCTAGAGACAAATGACAATGAAAACACGACCATCCAAAACCTATGGGATGCAGCAAAAGCGGTTCTAAGAGTGAAGTTTATAGCTATACAAGCCTACTTCAAGAAACAAGAAAAATCTCAAATAAGCAATCTAACCTTACACCTAAAGGAACTAGAGAAAGAAGACCAAACAAAACCCAAAGTTAGCAGAAGGAAAGAAATGATAAAGATCAGAGCAGAAATAAATGAAATAGAAACAAAGAAAACAATAGCAAAGATCAATAAAACTAAAAGCTGGTTCTTTGAGAAGATAAACAAAATTGATAAACCATTAGCCAGACTCATCAAGAAAAAGAGGGAGAGGACTCAAGTCAATAAAATTAGCAATGAAAAAGGAGAAGTTACAACAGACACTGCAGAAATACAAAGCATCCTAAGAGACTACCACAAGCAACTCTTTGCCAATGAAATGGACCATCTGGAAGAAATGGATAAATTCTTAGAAAGGTATAACCTTCCAAGACTGAACCAGGAAGAAATAGAAAATATGAACAGATCAATCACAAGTAATGAAATTGAAACTGTGATTAAAAATCTTCCAGCAAACAAGCTCAGGACCAGATGGCTTCACAGGTGAATTCTATCAAACATTTAGAGAAGAGCTAACACCCATCCTTCTCAAACTCTTCCAAAAATCTGCAGAGGAAGGAACACTCCCAAATTCATTCTATGAGGCCACCATCACCCTGATACCAAAACCAGACAAAGATATTACAAAAAGAGAAAATTACAGACCAATATCACTGATTAATATAGATGCAAAAATCGTCAACAAAATACTAGCAAACAGAATTCAACAACACATTAAAAAGATCATACACCATGATCAAGTGGGATTTATCCCAGGGATGCAAGGATTTTTCAGTATATGCAAATCAATCAATGTGATACACCATATTAACAAATTGAAGAATAAAAACCATATGATCGTTTCAGTAGATGCAGGAAAAGCTTTTGACAAAATTCAACACCCATTTATGATAAAAACTCTCCAGAAAGTGGGCATAGAGGGAACCTACCTCAACATAATAAAGGCCATATACGACAAACCCACAGCAAACATCGTTCTCAATGGTGAAAAACTGAAACCTTTTCCTCTAAGATCAGGAACAAGACAAGGAAGTCCACTGTCACCACTATTATTCAACATAGTTTTGGAAGTCCTAGCCATGGCAGAGAAGAAAAAGAAATAAAAGGAATACAAATTGGAAAAGAAGAAGTAAAACTGTCACTGTCTGCAGATGACATGATACTATACATAGAGAATCCTAAGGATGCCACCAGAAAACTACTAGAGCTAATCAATGAATTTGGTAAAGTTGCAGTTTACAAAATTAATGCACAGAAATCTCTTGCATTCCTATATACACTAATGATGAAATATCTGAAAGAGAAATTAAGGAAACACTCCCATTTCAACAAAAAGAATAAAAGGCCTAGGAATAAACCTACCTAGGGAGACAAAAGACCTGTATGCAGAAAACTACAAGACACTGATGAAATAAATTAAAGATGATACCAACAGATGGAGAGATATACCGTGTTCTTGGATTGGAAGAATCAATACTGTGAAAATGACTATACCACCCAAAGCAATCTACAGATTCAATGCAATCCCTAGCAAATTACCAATGGCATTTTTTACAGAACTAGAGCAAAAAATCTTAAAATTTGTATGGAGACACAAAAGACCCCGAATAGCCAAAGCAGTCTTGAGGGAAAAAAACGAAGCTGGAGGAATCAGACTCCCTGACTTCAGACTATACTACAACGCTACACTAATCAAGACAATATGGTACTGGCACAAAAACAGAAAAATAGGTCAATGGAACAAGATAGAAAGCCCAGCGATAACTCCACACACGTATGGTCAACTAATCTATGACAAAGGAGGCAAGGATATACAATGGAGAAAAGACAGTCTCTTCAATAAGAGGTGCTGGGAAAACTGGACAACTACATGTAAAAGAATGAAATTAGAACACTCCCTAAGACCATACACAAAAATAAACTCAAAATGGATTAGAGACCTAAATGTAAGACCAGACACTATAAAACTCTTAGAGGAAAACATAGGAAGAACACTCTTTGACATAAATCACAGCAAGATCTTTTTTGATCCACCTCCTAGAGTAATGGAAATAAAAACAAAAATAAACAAAAGGGACTTACTGAAACTTCACAGCTTTTGCACAGCAAAGGAAACCATAAACAGCACGAAAAGACAGCCGTCAGAATGGGAGAAAATATTTGCAAACGAATCACGGACAAAGGATTAGTCTCCAAAATATATAAACAGCTCATGCAGTTCAATATTGAAGAAACAAACAACCCAATCCAAAAATGGGCAGAAGACCTAAATAGACATTTCTCCAAAGAAGACATACAGATGGCCAAAAGCACGTGAAAAGCTGCTCAACATCACTCATTATTAGAGAAATGCAAATCAAAACTACAATGAGGTATCATCTCACACCAGTTAGAATGGGCGTCATCACAAAATCTACAAACAACAAATGCTGGAGAGGGTGTGGAGAAAAGGGAACCCTCTTGCACTGTTGGTGGGAATGCAAATTGATACAGCCACTATGGAGAACAGTATGGAGGTTTCTTAAAAACTAACAATAGAATTACCATATGATCCAGTAATCCCACTACTGGGCATATACCCAGAGAAAACCATAATTCAAAAAGACACATGCACCCCAATGTTCATTGCAGCACTATTTACAATAGCCAGGTCATGGAAGCAACCTAAATGCCCATTGACAGACGAATGGATAAAGAAGATGTGGTACATATATACAATGGAATATTACTCAGCCATAAAAAGGAACAAAATTGAGTCATTTGTTGAGACGTGGATGGATCTAGAGACTGTCATACAGAGTGAAGTAAGTCAGAAAGAGAAAAACAAATATCGTATATTAATGCATGTATGTGGAACCTAGAAAAATGGTACAGATGAACCTGTTTGCACAGCAGATGTTGCGACACAGATGTAGAGAACAAAGGTATGGACACCAAGGGGGAAAAGCCATGGGGGGGTGGGCATGGTGGTGTGCTGAATTGGGCGATTGGGATTGATATGTATACACTGATGTGATGTGTATAAAATTGATGACTAATAAGAAACTGCTGTATAAAACAAATAAATAAAATTAAATTTAAAAATTAAAAAAAAAAACTACAAAAAGGTATCACCTCACACTGGTCAGAATGGCCATCATTAAAAAGCCTACAAACAATAAATGGTGGAGAGAGTGTGGAGAAAAGGGAACCCTCCTACACTGTTGATAGGAATGTAAATTGGTGCAGCCACTATGGAGAACGGTATGGAAGTTCCTTAAAAAGCTATATGATCCAGCAATCCCATTCCTGGGCATATATCTGGAGAAAATTCTAATTCAAATTAGATACATGCACCCCAATGTTCACAGAAGCACTATTTACAATAGCCAAGGCATGGAAACTACCTAAATGGACAGCTAAATGGATAATACACACACACACACACGCACACACGCACACACGCGCACACACACACACATAATGGAATACCACTTAGCCATAAAAAAGAATGAAATAATGCCATTTGCATCAACTTGGGTGGACCTAGAGATTATCAAACTAAATGAAGTAAGTCAGACAGAGAAAGACAAATATCATATGATATCACTTATATATGGAATCTAAAATATGATACAAATGAACTTATTTGCAAAACAGAAACAGACTCACAGACAGAGAAAACAAACTTATCGTTACCAAAGGGGAAAGGGGAAGGGAGGGATAAATTAGGAGTTTGGGATTAGCAGATACAAACTACTGTATATAAAATAGATAAAAAACAAGGTCTTACTGTATAGCACAGAGAATTATGCCTGTTAAAAAAAGAATATACTTTTTAAAATTGTGGTACAATACACATATAACATAAAATTTACCTCAAGAATACACTTTTATTTTTCATCTCTGAATGATGTCCCTTGAATATCTCATTTATTCAACTTTGATGGCTCTCCTTTATTTTTTAACATGATATTTAACTTTTCAAATGTGCCTGGATGTTTGTGAGCCCAGAACTCTGGATGGGGGTCCCAGACCCCTAGCAGCTTGGCACCCCCTTGCTCAGCAGTGCTCTGTGTGCAGGAAGCAGGTGTGACTTACATGTGTATTCAGATGTCACTGGGTCTATGAACATACCAGGCTGTTGTGGGATTTTTTTTTTTTTTTTTTTTTTGTGGTACGCGGGCCTCTCACTGTGTGGCCTCCCCCGTTGCGGAGCACAGGCTCCGGACGCGCAGGCTCAGCGGCCATGGCTCACGGGCCCATCCGCTCCGCGGCATGTGGGATCTTCCCAGACCAGGGCACGAACCCGCGTCCCCTGCATCGGCAGGCGGACTCCCAACCACTGCGCCACCAGGGAAGCCCTGTTGTGGGATTTTTAATTGCCATTTTCATCAATATCATTAAATATGATCTCATCTATGTAATTAAAACTAAATTTAAAAATTAAAAAAAAAAAGAAAGTTGTCAGAGCAGCCATATCTGAGAGGTATCACCTGGGTCCTGGGGTTTTCATTCTCCTGCTATATGATGACCCGGCTCAGCTGGATCCCTGCAGTCCCCTGGGCTGGACCCTGTGGTCACCCTTTACTCTCTCATCCGTTCCTCCACATTCTTGCTGTTTCTGCCTATGGTTTTTGTCTTTGGTGCTGTGGGCCCTTGAATGTGTGCAATCATATAACCTGGGAGCTGACACTTGGTCATCATGACACTCCTGTGTTATAAACATAGGACTTAATCTGAAGCAGAAATAAGTGAAAATAAGCAACACTTACTAAGTGCTGACTGTCTACTACATTCTCATCCTCATGTCTGAACAGGAATGAGTGGCTCACTTAAACCTCCACCCAGCCCAGCAGTGAAGATCAATTCCTCACCTCTACTGCACAGGTGAGGAAACTGAGGGTCTTGGGGTCAGAAGTAACAAAGCAGAGGTGGTCTGAACCAGTTGGCACCTCTTAGCCCACGTGCTTGAACGCTTTGCCTGGGATGATTAAAGAAAGTCTGAAATCAATTGCCAAGGTGTTTTTAATATAAAGATTTATGCAATTTTACAAGAAATATCCTTATCTAGGTACAATTAAAAAAAAAAAAACTTCCTTGTAAAGGAAGAAGTGGTTATACAGTTTCCTGTTAGGAAAACTCCCATCTCCCTCCAGCTATAAAATTCAGGAAAATCAATCATGCTTCACTTCTAGCTCAGAAGTAAGTCTAGCAATATTTCTTGTGTTTCTTCTGCCTGATTTTTCTTCTGCCCAATATATTTACAACAAAGATGATAGAGTATAGCTGTCAAAGTCATGGGCTGTGGGTATAGATTTCCTGGGTTCAACTCCCAGCAACTCTTCCTCCTAGCTGTGTGACTTCAGCTGAGTGACTAACCCCCTCTGTGCCTCAGCACTAGGTGCAGGGTAGGAAAAGGATTAAATGGATCAGCATAGGCACAGCCCTGGGAACTGGGCATGCCTCTGGCCCCCAGGTCATAAACTGTACTGCGCTTGAAACCATACTGTGCCCTCAAGTTGGAGTCCTGCTTTTCCCCTCATAGCATGTCATAAACATTTCCTCAAGTCTTAAAGATTCATCATAAATGCATAACATTCAAATACAGAAACAAATGCATCAATATTCAAAAGGCCATATAATGTTCTATGTGTGGATATTCCCTGATTTATTTGATCCAAGCAACACCCCCAGTGGAGCACATTAAGGTAGTTTCCAAATTTTTGGTATTGTCAATAAAACAGCGACACTGAGTTTTATAAATTCTCTGGCATTTTGGGAGTATGGTCCTAGAAAACTTCCTAAGAGCAGGACACTGAGCTTTTGGTACACTTAGACACACTTTCCTATGAAAATCTTCTTGGAGTTCCTCTCCCAGCAGGTGGGTGTGAGAGGGCCCTGTGGGACCACCATCTCCTGGCTCCTCTGCATCTGAGGGTGTCCCTGGTCAGGTGAAGAACAGGAGTCAACCCACAGGCTAAGGGGAGCTCAGCCCCAAACCAGGTCCCAGCCACTATTCTGGAACAAAATCCAAGTGTTACTGCAATTCCGTCACTCTGGATGAAGGCTAGACCTTAAACACCTGGGCTCAGCAGAGTCACCCAGTTACAGCCCTATGTTGGCTGACTGCTGCCCCCTAAAGGAGGAGGGGTTCCGGGAGCACCTGTGGGGACAGAGGTGCCTGTGGAATGGTCAAGGAGAGAAACTCAGTGAACAGGATGCCAGAGAGTCAGTGGGGGAGGCCACCCTACAGAGGAGGTGATCACACTGAGGAGGACAGCCCTGGGTCTCAGGGGTGACTATAACCCCAACAACATACAGCAAAGGATGAGATGTGGTCACGTGGACCAGTCTAAATTCGGGGCAGAGCTGCCTGGAGACCACCAGCAAAGGAACAAAAAGCTGCTGGGCTGGTCCCAGGTTGTTTGGGGCTCAGAGGGGAACAAGTGTCTGCAAGGACCCCAAGAGCATTCTGCACCTTCCTTTGCTCTCCCCGCTCTGGCTCCAGATGCCAGATGCCTCCAGAGGTCTTCAACTTCCACCACGGAAACTGGTAGTAGGCTGCAGAGCAGCCCAAGACTTACCTCTGCTACCATCTGGAGTAACTGACCAGTGACACCCTGTCTTGCTGGATATCAATGTCCTTCACAGCCAGGTGTCAGCCAGGGACAGGCACAGACATGGCCAATGTGCAGAGAAAAGTGAAGACAAATCTGGCCTCTGTACCCCAACACCAAATTATTTCTCAAAGACAGAGTTTTGGGTGAAGTAGAAAAGAATAGCTTTATTGCTTTGCCAGGCAAAGGGGGCCACAGTGGGCTAATGCCCTCCAAACTGTGTGTCCCAACCCAGGGGAGTTTGGTGAGGAGTTTTATGGCAAAGGTTCAGGCTGGGGTTGCTGATAAGATTAGGGTGTGTGCAGGGCCTGCACCCATTTAATCTGGCTTCAGGTAATCTTTTGATGAATTTCTCTGGTTCCTTTAATCTGGCCTCAGGTGGTCTTCCCTGGAATGAAGAATGCTACATCTTCCAGGTGTTGGGGGTCTTAGTTCTGTAAAGAGCTCAAAGATATTATGTGTATCCCTTGATGTGGAACCAGGACCCTTCCCGAAGGCTACACTATTGTTTCTTGGCTGTTCCTCCCTTGTCTCTGCATCCCTTCCCTTCCCTGATTAGCAACTGTTTGAACCTGCTGTTTGGAACTCAGGGAAGGTCAGGGAGGCTGAACAGAAAGACTCCCATGTCCAGGAGATCCACAGGGCCCTGCTCAGTTTCACTCCCCACCCCGTTTTCTTTGATACTCCTCAATCTTGAGGAGAACAGATGTTGGACAAAAAAAGGAATAATTGTTTTGGATAGAGATGTTAATCATAAGGGCCTCTCACTGTTGTGGCCTCTCCCGTTGCGGAGCACAGGCTCCGGATGCGCAGGCTCAGCGGCCATGGCTCACGGGCCCAGCCGCTCTGCGGCATGTGGGATCTTCCCGGACCGGGGCACGAACTGGTGTCCCCTGCATCGGTGGGCAGACTCTCAACCACTGCGCCACCAGGGAAGCCCTAGGGGGACTCAGTTTTAATCCCCACTTCACTTTTATCTTTCCCCAAATCTTTCAGGGGATGGGGTGACAACCACTCTGGCTACTTCCTGTTGAAATGGAGCATAATCCTGTTTAAATTTGGGGGAATGGATACTGAATTAGAAATATATTTGAGTTCCAAGTCCTGTATGTATGACTGAGTCTTGTATGACTGAGATCTCAATCCCTTTGTCTGCCATTTTGGTGCAACAGACGTAGTTAGAGGTAGAAGGAAATGACAGCTGGAACTTCTGCAACAGTCACTTCTTTTTACCTTGGATGTCTGAACAACATTTACTCCATTTTGACTTTCAGATGCATTCTCTTTGATGGCTAAAGCAGATGTACAACACACGTCTGAAAGGCCACAAAACAAGCTGCTTTGATGAGCAAAATTTAAGTTAAACCATGTATAAGCCAGTGACTTCCTCATACCTCAGTATGTGCAGATTTTTTTCTTTCATCATATCCTCTCTTGATTGCAAGTCTTTCAGTAGAAGACATTGATGATCAAAACATCTGTCCCTCAATGCTGGGGTACTTCAGCTGTTTGCCCTGGTGTAGATCATGTCCCTTGGTGCTAGGCCTCCTTTGTATTTGCATAGTTAATCCATGTTGGGGAAAAATTGATCAGGTATTGTGAACAAGCTCAGAGGCATGTTAATGAAGAAATGCTTTATAGGCCATACGTTTTATCATTTATACCCAATTGTCACACAAGCATTGTATATACGCTTTTAGCAGTAGACCTAAAGCAAACAGTGATAAATCATGAGTAATTACACTCTGATAACGTCACTAGGTAAATTTCCTTTCCTCCTAAACATCAGGGCAAAAGTGTGATTAACACAATAACTTTCATAAATACAGACTTCAATGAACAGAACTAGAATTTCATATCTATTGAAACATAAGCCTGCCATCAGAATCTGCCTTAGTGGATTTCTCCTTTCTAGAAGTCGCCGAAATATCAAGATTCCTACACATCAGGAGACAGTCTTTCCCATTCACCTGATAAGGCTGCTCAGAACACAAGAATCTCCAATTTCTGGAGGGACCCGGCAGAGAGAAAAAAAAGAATATTTCGATTTTTCTTACAGAGGTGTAATTTATCCAATTGCTCTAAGTCGTAAGTAGCTTGAGGGGAAGGGCTTCTCTATGTCTGGAAAACACAGATCAAAACCAGTAATAATCTGCAGTCAATTAAGCCAAGCATGCTCTTTTCCCCAGTGTACAATGGCTGCAAACATCAGCCTCCTTGGTAGTGTATGCAGCCTGTTGCCTGTATGGGTTCCCCTAAGGGACCTTGGAGACAGCCCTTTCCAGTGGACATTCATGACTGGCATGCTGTGCCCAGTCTAGGCTCCAGACAGGGATATGCACAGTCTTTGGAAAGCCCAAGGGCACAGTGGCCAGGGCCCCCATTGGCCAAGTCATAATGTCCATCTGCCCCAAGCTGCAGAACAAGGATCATGTGACTGAGACCCTATGCAGGGCCAAGTTCAAGTTCCCTGGCCGCCAGAAGATCCACATCTCCAAGGAGTGGGGATTTACTAAGTTTAATGCAGATGAATTTGAAAACATGGTGGCAGAAAAGCAGCCCATCCTGGATGGCTGTGGAGTCAAATATATCCCTAATCATGGCTCCCTGGATAAATGATGGGCCCTGCACTCATGAGAGCCTTGGCACTGTCTCTTCCTTACTCATGCCCACCAACGAATCCTATTTTCCTGTCCAAAAAAAAAAAAAGTAATAAAAGCCCCTTAAACATTATAACTGTATTCACCAGTTCACTCAGTGACCAATCCTTTTTCAACTTTTTATGAAGCCATCAGATTCTCCGTTAAGATTTTTAATTTCTTACCCAGTTCAGCAGTATGATATGAAGTTTATGAGACCTGTACTTGTCAAAATGGTCCTTCACATAAATCTTCTTAAAGATGAAGAACTTTTGCAAAGGCATCAGAGTACAATAATAACTATCTATAAATGACAGAAAGACTTAAAAAGGGCATGGTTAAACATCTGATTACAATGCAATCGATAAATAGCCCAAAGATTCCATTTCTACTCCCAGACAGAGGTCTCAAAGTGGCTCGCAATGAGCAGTTAGAATTTTCCCAGAGTGGCTCACCCCAAAATAATACACGAGAAAACACAAACAACAGATAAGCTACGGCTGCACAGACAGGAAATCAGAGGGGGTATAGTTTAAAGATTCCACTTCCATTCACAGACAGAGGCTTCCAAACAGACTGGCTCAGTTTTTAAAAGAGAACAAACCCACAATTGGGTCTCAGGGAGCCCAAAGTGGCTCAATTCCCACAAGGGACTGAACCCGGTGTGGCTAGCCCCCATGGAGTGGAGAGAAGTCCCAGCCTTCCCATTCCTGCGACAAAACAGTTCTAGCTGATGAGTAGCATAATAATTTAGGCTACCATTCACTGGCCACCTTTCCTCACTTTCAAGAATGTACATTGGCCAAACAGAATTACAATAGAATCGCGTTCTTGTCTTAGTCATAGGTTTATCACTATAGGTCGACCAAGTAGCCAAAATTTTCCCCAGGGAAAATTATCAGATGGAATCAAGGAAATGCTTCCCATATCCGATCAAAAAACACTCACGCAGGGACTGGAAACAGACCAGAACCCTCACCAGCAGACAGAAGACTTACACCAGAAACAAAACAAAAACAAATACAAAAAACAAAATTTGAAAACATCAGACAGCACAAAGCTCAGAGTGGCTGCTTCCAAGTCCCACTAAGCCAGTGACCTTAGTCTAAGCAGTGCCTTACACGTGGGATTTCCAAAACGGAAAATCCCCAGATGGAAACCAAATGTTCCCCAGATGTAGCCAAAAGTTCTTCAGAGGGACAAAGTTGAAGGAACCCCAGAGTGCACATCCAGGGGACTTACCCAGATTCTGGCAGAGGTGTCTCGATGTCAGACACTATCTTTCTCCTTCCCCCAAATAACTCCTTGGTGTAGGAAATCTGGGCTGGTGCAGGCAGGACGAAGAAGGGAGTGTCCTCAAGGCAAACGTGGCCTTGGCAGCTGCTAAGATGGTCCCTCTTCTGCTGCCCACTCTGACTTGGAGTGCCGACTGCTGGGATGGTGGAAGGGATATGACCAGGGCTGGG
Organism: Platanista minor; assembly: GCA_004363435.1. Taxonomy (NCBI): domain Eukaryota; kingdom Metazoa; phylum Chordata; class Mammalia; order Artiodactyla; family Platanistidae; genus Platanista; species Platanista minor. The sequence continues at coordinate 6,503 of RJWK010041636.1, read as the reverse complement.
CCCTTCCAGGCAAGGGTCCCAGGCGATCTGGCCTCTAAAGGAATTCTGCAGCCCTCTGCTCTCTTGAAAGAGGATGGCATGGAGAAAACCTCAGAGCATCCGATCAAGCCAGGGGACCCTCCTGGGGCTGTTCCCAAGTCGGCCCCACACTGGGCACCAAATTTGAAGCTGAATCCGGCCTCTGTAACCTGACACCAAATTAATTCTTCGAGACAGAATTTTGGGTGAAGTAGAAAAAAATAGCTTTATTGCTTTGCCAGGCAAAGGGGGCCACAGTGGGCTAATGCCCTCAAAACTGTGCATCCCAACCCAGGAGGATTTGGTGAGGATTTTTATAGCAATGGTTCAAGGGTGGGGTTGCTGATAAGGATTAGGATGTGTGCAGGGCCTGTACCCCTTTAATCTGGTTTCAGGTAATCTTTTGATGAATTTCTCTGGTTCCTTTAATCTGGCCTCAGGTGGTCATCCCTGGAATGAAGAACGCTACATCTTCCATTTGTTGGAGATCTTAGTTCTGTAAAGAGCTCAAAGATATTGTTATGTGTATCCCTTGATGTGGAACCAGGACCCTTCCCCAAGGCTACACTATTGTTCTTGGCTGTTCTTCCCTTGTCTCTGCATCCCTTCCCTTCCCTGATTAGCGACTATTTGAACCTGCCCTTTGGAACAGGGAAGGTCATGGAGGCTGAACAGAAAGGCTCATGCCCAGGAGACCCACACAGGGTCCTACTTGGTTTCAAAGGTGAAGCTCTGGGTGGGATTTTCTTGATTGTACACCTTTCCTCCCACTAAGTTTACCAAAGATGCTGGCAGTGTGGAGCTGGGTGGAGTCAACAAAGATGAAAACCTGAGTCCTGGGGTGCCCCTCAGAACACTCCACAATGCTTAGTGTGGCCAAGACCAGCCCACGAGTTAGCCAGAGCGGTTCCCACTGGCCCCTGGAGCAGAGCTGCCACCATGGCCACCTGCAGTACATCCCCCCCTTTCTGTCCTGCCTTGTCCCTGGGCATGGTTGCCTCCCAACAAGACTTGCTTGCCCCATGCACAGTGAGCCAAAGGCTGAGATGCCAAGGTTTGCAGCAGAGAAAACGTTTACTCAGGAGGCATCCAAGAGAGAACACGGGGGACATGGTGAGGGCTTGGGGTATTTATGAGATAAAGCTGAGGCGTGGGGAGCATGGGGAAAGATGATTGGAGGAAAGAAGAAGGTGAGGTAATTGTCGTTCTGCACAGATGCAGCTAAGCTTCAGGGTCTTCATGGGGAGAGTGTCCAAAGATGGCAGCACCAGCTCCCACTGAGGGTGGAGTTTTTGACCCTGTGAAACCAAGCAGAACCCTGTGGGGCTCCTGGGCACTGGGAGCCTTTCTGTTCAGCCTCCATGACCCTCACTGAATTCCAAAGGGCAGGTTCAAACAGTTGCTAATCAGAGGAGGGAGGGGATATAGAGACAAGGGAGGAGCAGTCAAGAAACAATAGGGCAGCCTTGGGGCATGGTCCTTGTTCGAGATTACCCGAGGCCAAATTGAAGGAGCTGGGTCCTGCACATACCCTAATCTTGTCAGCAATCCCACCCTTGAACTATTGGTATAAGACGCCTCACCAGGGACTTCCCTGGTGTACCACAGCTACTAAAGCCCACATGCCTAGAGCCCGTGCTCTACAACAAGAAAAGCCGCTACAGTGAGAAGCCCACGCACCGCAACGAAGAGTAGACCCTGCTCAAGAGCAGCCCCTGATCGATGCAACTAGAGAAAGCCCGTGCACAGCAACGAAGACCCACAGCAATGCAAACAAACAAACAAACAAACAAAAGAACTCCTCACCAATTCCTCCTGGGGTGGGACACATTTTCGAGGGCAGGAGCCTGGCAAATCAATAAAGCTATTCTTTTCTACTTCACCCAAAATTCTGTCTCCGAGATTTGATTCAGCACCAGTGTACAGAGTCCGAGCTTTCCGCATCACCTCCTATGTCAAAAGGTCTCCCAGCAGACACTCACACTTGCCCAATTGGAGGGTCAGTGGCTTGAGCTCAGACTGGACATAGCTGACTCCAAGTTCCTAAAAAAACAACTTGGGCAAACATCTTAATGTTCAGGCTATGTTAAGCTTAGAGTACATGCAAGTTTTTGTAAAAACAGTTAAAGCGAGCTCGATCAGTGAAGGCAGTTTACAGTTTATTATTTATTAATGGCTAACTGATGACTACCCCCGGTTCCACCCCATCTTGACTGCAGGTGTCAGGGCGACACCCCTATGTAGCTGCTGGGGCAAAAGTCCAGGCTGCTGTGTCTACAGGCAGATATAGGAGGGAGTCTGTGGGATGGAGAGGGTGGGGGTCACTATGGATCCAGACTGGGATAGCCTTGAGGGCAGGTCTGTGCCCGGCCCACCCTAGTATCCCAGGTTCCTGCCTGAAGTGTGTCCCCGCGTAGGTGCTCCGTGAGCTATTGTTGAACAGGTGAGGGAATCAATGAATGAACCAGCCTTCTCTTCCCTGTGGGAGAGAGCAGGGTTCCAAAAGACTGAGCCTGGGGCTTCCCTGGTGGCCCAGTGGTTGAGAGTCCGCCTGCCGATGCAGGGGACACGGGTTCGTGCCCCGGTCCGGGAAGATCCCACATGCCGCGGAGCGGTTGGGCCCGTGAGCCATGGCCGCTGAGCCTGCGCGTCCGGAGCCTGTGCTCCGCAACAGAAGAGGCCACAGCAGTGAGAGGCCCGCGCACCGCAAAAAAAAAAAAAAAAAAAAAAAAAAGACTGAGCCTGGTGGCCTTCCGTCTGATAAGAATCTCGCTGTGTGGAGACATGTTTCATATTCTCCTCGAACATTCTGGAGAAGCTGGAAGCAACGAGGCACTGCCGGGTCCCGTGGTACATTTCCTGGAGCCTTGGTTCTGAATGTGCTCAGACCCCAACCGCGCTCCTGATGAGCACAGCGACCGTGGCCTGTGGGCTCTGCAGCCCCAGCTCTACTACAACGATGTCCCAGCAGATGGCAGGAGCTGGGACCCTGCGCAGGGCTGGGCCTCACAGGATCAGGGCCAGCGGCCCGCTGGGGGTTGGTGGGAAAGCCCAGCCAGCCCTCAGGGGGAGTGTGGGGGAGGGGCCTGGGTTAGAACTCTAGGTGACACTGGGGACAAGATTCGGAGTCCACGTGGGAAGGACATTTGTTTTTTTGGCTGCACTGGGTCTTTGTTGCTGCACGGGCTTTCTCTAATTGCAGCAGGCCTGCGGCTACTCTTCATTGTGGTGTGCGGGCTTCTCATTGCGGTGGCTTCTCTTGTTGTGAAGCACGGGCTCTAGGTGCATGGGCTTCAGTAGTTGTGGCACGCGGGCTCAGTAGTTGTGGCGCATGGGCTTAGTTGCTCCACGGCAGGTGGGATCTTCCCGGATCAGGGCTAGAACCCGTGTCCCTTGCATTGGTAGGCGGATTCTTAACCACTGCGCCACCAGGGAAGCCCCAGCAGGATCTCTGGGTGAGGGTGAGGCACTGGAGAGGGGTCTGTGTGGCGGGGGTTAGGGAGGGCCTCTGCTCCCCTCGTGGAAACTGACTGTCTCCTCTGCCATCGCAGTCTGTGGGATGCTGGGAAGACTTACTGGACCTCCAGGGGAAGGCCTTTGAGCCTGGCCCAGTCTGCACACAGATGCTTGAGATCGCCCAAGGTGAGCCACCCTCCTCCCCGTTGGCCCCTCCCTCCTTACCAGTTTACCCATCACTGGACCTTCCGCCCTTTCTGGGGAGACCTTCTTTTCTGTAGCTTTTCCTTTCTCTGCGAAGCTCCTGCAGCCTCTCTGCTGTAGCCAGAACCCGGCCTCTGTACACCGGCGCCAAATTGAATCTCAGAGACAGAGTTTTAGGTGACGTAGAAAAGAATAGCTTTATTGCTTTGTCAGGCGAAGGAGGCGTGGCGGGCTAATGCCTTCAAGTCTGTGTCCTCCTTTTGGAGGGGGAAGTGAGGAGTCTTACAGTATCAGCCTCAAGGAACAGGGTTGTCGATAAGGAACAGGGTAGGTGCAGGGCCTGCCCTCTTCCTCCACGGAACATTTCAAAACCATCAAGGTTGGCATCCGGTGGTCCCGTGACGGGCTCTGGTGGTCTCCGAGGTTATCGTACTGTGACCTTCTCTCTGGAACGAAGAATGCTCACAAAGGAAGGGAGTGTTAAGGAGTGTTTCAAAAGAGAAAAATAGCGGGTGCACGATACGAATCTAACAAGAAAGGAATCATTTGTGAAAAGCAATATGGAGTGAGTGAGTGAGCTAAAATGGAACACAACAGGATGGAAACTGTTTTTAACTAGCTTTTAGCTGGGACAGTCCTGTCCTCCGTGCGCTCACTTCAGCTTCACTCCCTGCTTTGTCCCCTCTTCCCTTTCCCTCCCCGCCTCCCTCAGCCTCCCTGCCTCCATTCTTCCCTCTCTTGGGCCCCTTTTGCTTCTCTTCATCTGCCCAGGGTGTTTTATCTCCCTCCTCTCCACTTACTTTCCTCCTCTTCTCCCTCATGGCTGCCTCTTCCCTTCCAGGTTCCTCCCTAATAATTAGGTTTCATTTCTCTTTGTCTGTCTCAGACCCAGCATGAATCAAGGCCTTTAGCGTTTTCCACCCTCTGGGACTTTCATCTCCAAGATGACCCGGCATGAGTCATCTCACGTGACCATAGCCTGAAAAAGCCTTTCTTGGAAATGCCACCCTGGACCCTGAGTCAAGTCCCTGGGTCAGCGCAGATGAGCAAATATCCCCCTGTGTCTTGCTGTCCTTCCCGCTGCCCCTACAGAGTTTGGAGTCTGTTGTTCATCTTTGCTCTTCTGGAGCAGAAAGCCCATGTTCAGCTGCTACTGGAGGAGCTGCCCCAGTCCTCTGGCACTCTGATAACCAGCCCAGTCCGTCTCGGGAAAGACAGCACATCTGTTGAGAGAGTGGCCTGAGACCCTGCTCTCGACATGGCTGCTCACTCCATCTCTGAGCCCATCTGGCCCTTGGTTCAGCTCCTCTGGTCACAGGCTGTGTCCTTTGCACTTCACCTCGGGGTTTGGGGGGGGGGAGGGCGGTCCTTAAAATAATGGTGGGGTATATTAGTTACCACAAAAGTAAAAATTAATGGGACTCCATTCTTGTGTATTAAAAAATATTTTATACAGATGAACCAAATTATAGGCTTCTAGTAAAACACTCAAGCAACTTATAATCAAGAGAATTAGAAAGAAAATCTCCTCTTCTTCCATTCCCTGTGTTCATCCTACCCAGCCCTCTCCAGACACGTTGTCTGGGACGGTTGTCCAGTGTACCTGTCCAGACCTTTCTCCATGAACTAAGGACAGATGTGCATGCAAACACATCTGCAGTGGGTTTATAAGGAAGTTGCTAATTAAGGTGTGATGTACAGACAGCTAAATGCACAATTTCCCAAAATGAATGTCCCAGGTAGATCATAAAACAGAAAAGTTCAGCCCCTGGGGACCCACCTTCTGCCCCATCTCACTCCCTCTCCTTGTCTCCCCCAGGATAAACACTCGCCAGATTTCTAACACAATAGTTTGGTTCGTCTTTTTTCTGTGCTTTGTATAAACCCACTCACACACCCCAGAACCTTTGGAGTCTGGCTTCTGTCACTCAATTATGTTTGAGGTTCCTCCATTCTGCTTCTTATCATCAGTTCTCATTGTTGTATAGAATCCCACTGGGTTCTTCATCAGCTGTGTTGTTGATGGGCATTGGCTAGGGGCACAGTGACCATGGCTGAGCTCAGGAGGCCATGAGGGGTATGAGGGGAACGGAGACCGCCTGAGCCCTGCTTCATCAGAACTGTGTTGTTTCCCCCAGAACATTGCTCATGAGTCCATTCAAAGAATCTCGTCAATCTTTCCCAATCCCATGTGGGAAGGAGCTCTTGTATTGGTCCTAATTTGTATTTCCTTGATTACTAGTGTTACCAAACGAAACTTGGGTTCACTGGCCCATGCACAGTAAGGCCAGTCTACTGACACCAGGTTGTGGTGAAGGAAAGTGCAACGTTTATTGCAGGCGCCAAGCAAGGAGTCTAGGCAGCTAGTGCTCAAAAGACCCCCGAACTCCCCAGTGACTTTCAGGGAAAATTTTTTTGAAGACTGGGTGAGGGAGGGGAGTGGTGCAGTGTGTGATCAGCTAGTGGATATTCTTCTGATTGGTGGGTGGTGAGGTGACTGGGAGTCAACACCCTCAGCCTTCTGGTTCCAAATGGTCTGGTGTCTATGTGCTTGCGGTCAGCATGAAATTAACATCTTTCACTGGTGGGGGTTTCAGTATCCGCAAAAACAGCTCAAAGGATATGGTTCAGGGCTTCCTTGGTGGCGCAGTGGTTGAGAGTCCGCCTGCCGATGCAGGGGACGCGGGTTCACGCCCCGGTCCGGGAAGATCCCACGTGCCGCGGAGCGGCTGGGCCCGTGAGCCATGGCCGCTGAGCCTGCGCGTCCGGAGCCTGTGCTCCGCAACGGGAGAGGCCACGGCAGTGAGAGGCCCGCGTACCGCAAA